>CM064544.1:18609456-18810483 GCA_032716605.1 Paralithodes platypus | reverse complement strand
AACCCTCCGCAGTCCCTCCAACAAATCCCGTTTTCTAACCCCCTCACACCGCGCCCCACTGATCCTCCCACACGTGCCGTTAATCCCCCCCTCACGCGTGACCCCCACCAAAGTGACCTTGCCCCCCTTATAAGTACCAAGCACCTGCTCGCCAGTCAATCCCCCACCATCATTAGCCCAGCTGTAGTTCAGGATAAATGCCAAATTCCCCCCCAACATCAAAAATGGGTGAACCTGCGGCCCATACCCCAAACTCACATGATATTTTCCCCCACTACCACGTCCCCCAACCCCCATCGTTGCCTCTTACAACCCGCCATCATTTCCGCTCGCATCAACCACATTCTCGTGGCAAATATCTCAGAGGAATCCCTGACATTACCAAAAGGTCTCATTATAGGAGACCTCGAAACTTTCGATGACCTCCCCATAGATTGTAACGACACCCCTACCAGCCTCCAATTGCCCCCTCTCCCTGAGACATTATCTGACCACCAAAAGAACGGCATGTACGACCTACTGCTGGAATTCAGTGACGTGTTTGCCCAACAACCCACCGAAATCGGACAGACTGATGTAGAACAACACATCATTAACACCACAGGCTCCCCCATACGACAACCATCCCGTAGAAAGAACCCCATACAACGTCAGGAAGAGGAACGCCAAGTCCAGGAAATGTTAGAGGCCGGGATTGCCACCCCGTCCATTAGTCCCTGGTCTTTCCCTGTTGTCTTAGTCAAAAAGAAAGATGGGACAACCCATTTTTGCGTCGATTACAGGAGGTTAAATGATGTAACCATTAAAGACGCTACGCCCTTACCCCGAATAGACCATTCCCTTGACTCCCTACACGGATCTAAATGGTTCACGACCCTCGACTTGCAAGCAGGGTATTGGCAAGTGCCTATCAAGGCCGAGGACCAAAAGAAAACAGCATTTTCCACTAGTGGTGGCCATCACTATGAATTTAACGTCCTACCTTTTGGCCTCTGTAACAGACCCGCCACTTTCTCCCGTTTGATGGAAGCGGTATTACATGGCCTAACCTGGGAAACCTGTCTAGCCTATCTGGACGATTGTGTACTCACCAACCTGGGAAGAACACCTCCTCAGGTTGAGACAAGTCCTTCAAAGAATCCGAGCCGCCGGGTTGAAATTAAAACCCTCAAAGTGCGAGATTGCCCGAAATAAGGTAGATTTCCTCGGACACGTGATATCTGAACATGGTATTGCGCCAGACCCAAAGAAACTTCAAGCCATACAAAACCAACCCCCACCCACCACTGTTAAAGGAGTACGTTCGTTTCTAGGTTTAGCCACATACTACAGACGTTTCGTCCCCAACTTTGCCACAATAGCCAGACCCCTCCACCAACTCACCCACAAAGACACCCCGTTCACCTGGACACCTGAAAGAGACCTCGCGTTTAACACTTTGAAGCAAAAGCTAATCCAAGCCCCGATTGTCGCTTTCCCTGACTACCAAAAACCTTTCCGTCTTTATACCGACGTATCTCTGTACGCCATGGGTGCAGTTTTAGCTCAAGTCAGAGACGGAGAGGAACATATGATAGCGTATGCCAGCTCCACCCTCAACCAAACACAGCAGAATTATGCAGCCACCAAGAGAGAGTGCTTAGGGATCATTTGGGCACTCAGCCACTTCCGGTCATTTGTGTTGGGCGCAAAACTCGACATAATCACCGACCATCAATCTTTACAATGGCTGCGTAGGTGCGAAACCAACTCAGCCATTTTGGTACGTTGGAGGGAGACACTAGAGGACTACGACTTTACCAAACAATATCGTCCAGGCAAACTCCATACCAATGCAGACTCCCTGTCACGTTTGCCAGTACCAAAAGACCCCCCCACCAACCTAGCCGCCTTACAAAACACTGAGTTGGTATCTACCCCCACCCCCCGACATAATGCCCCCTCAGCCCCCTCCCTAATTCAATCTTGGGAAGCAAGAATCAGACCCCCCTGGATACCGTTAAATGTCTTCAGGGGACTGACTCGCTGGGGAGATCAACTTGCCACAGACACTGGTCACATAATCTTGGACTCCACCATTGCCCATGACTACATGATTGCCATCCACGAGGGAAACGGCATACACCTTGGACAAAAGAAGATGTTAAAGATCTTCACAGACCAATACTGGACCCCCAACCCCTCCAAAATTGCACAACGAGTGACAGAATCCTGCAAACCGTGTTTATTGGGAAAGGATAGATCACGCACCCCAGGCCCAGCTGGTACCTTGTCGGCTACCAAACCGTTCCAAGTCCTATCCCTCGACATCATGGGCCCGTTTCCTCCTTACGCTGGCAAGCGCTATATCGTCACATTTGTGGACGCCTATTCAAAATTTGTAATAGCCTGCCCAGCTAAAGACCACACAGCCACCACAGTCGCCACACTGCTTGCCACAGAAGTATTCCCTATATTCGGTCTGCCCCTTGCTCTTCTATCCGACAATGCCCCCGAGTTTAGTGGACACGTTTGGCAACAGTTCACCCAACAATGTGGCATTAAGATTAAACACTCATCCCCATACTGGCCTCAAGGAAATGCTATATGCGAACGCAGCCATCGCACCATCAACATTCAGTTGCGAACAAAAAATATTGCTTTTAACACCACAGACTGGCCATCAACTAAAAATTATACAATGGGGCATGAACACCTGTCCCCGAGAAGACGGTATTTCCCCTCATGAACGTGTTTACGGCGTACCCCCCCTGTTACTGCCGTTCCACCACCACACTCACCTTCCCTCCACCACCTCCACAATTGACCCATTGCAACATCTGCAAAACACCCTCCATACCGCCCAAACCTGTCAGGACACCAAAACTGATAACACCAATGACAAAAACCCTTTCGCCATCCATGACACCGTAATGGTAGCCAACCTCCCTATCACCAACAAATTAGGCCCTCGCTATGTCGGGCCCTACACCATCACACAAGTCCCAAACACCTATCAAGTCACCATCGACTATCACGGCGTGACTCGCACGTTCCGAACTAGATTCGTCCGAGCGTTTAAACCACTCCAACCACAAGACAATACCCCACCCCACACGGCTGAACCAGAATTAACACCCCTACTAACCGTACACTCCAGCTATGAAAATCCCCACACAAACCCCTAAGGACCTAAGCCCTCCGACACCGAACAGACAGATCATTCCTCAACATACCCCCCAAACTAACCACAAACCCCAAGCCCCCACTATCACACCCTCCTCCACCATGACACCTTCGTTCACTTCTGATAATCAAGTACCTCCCCCGCTTATCCAAATACGAAAGCCTCCCCTCACAACCCCGACCACAACAGAAACTCTGCCGTCTAGCCCTGACAGTACACACCCAAACACACCACACAATCTACCTCAGTAACCTCACGCTACAACCTACGCCCACGACAAAAACTTTTTAAAACCTTCAGGAAACACACCCTGCTAACCAAATTCCGTAGGGCTGCCAGACCACTAACGTCCTCCTCTTCTTCTTCGTCGACTTCTCCTCCACAAAGGGAAAGAAGACGAATAATCACCCCTAAACACCATAAACCCTCTAACTATAGTCCAGAAGTAACAACCCCCACCCCCGCAAGAAAACACATACCTTCCTCTTCAACCTCATCCCCTCTCAACCCCCACCAAACACCCATAAAACCGCCTACTTCCACCACCAGCAAATCACCAACCTCACCAAACGACACACCCCAGGCCCGCCCCTCACGACAACGCCCCAACTTAGATCTACACTCCCTACCCACCCGTCTAGCCCCCCCGCATCCGCCCCTTTCCCCTCCACGATCCCCACCACCCCACCATCGACCAACCTCCTCATCTCACCGAACCCCCTACCAACCGCTAAGGAATCCCCCCACAAAGTCACCCCTGAGAGAACCCCCACACATACTCCCACCAAACCCTCTTCCAATTCACCTACCACCCTCACCCAACAAAATCCTCCACACACATCTACCTCTCAAATAACCCTCGACCTCGCCCCCAATACATGCCCTTCACCTGTAAAACGTTCCTCCCCTCAATATAAAACATCGTCGAGCGACTCAAGTCCCACGACAAACTTCTACCTTCCCACCAGAATCGCCCGAGGTAGAATAATCAACAGACCCATCAGATTTAAAGACGGGGAGATAAATAACACCCCGTTCCGACACTAAAGACCCAAGCCACACAACACACACACCCCTTCCTCTCACACCTCCTTCACCCCCCTAACCTATCTTGCGCATTGCCTCACTAGATTTTTCCAGCCTACAACACCGCCCAAGAAAACCCCCAAAAATCCAGACTCATGTTCCCCCTTCATCCCCAGCTCTGTTGTCATGCGTTAATCCCCCGTCGTTTAGTAACCAATTCACCACACTAAACAGACCTCCTGTCAGTCCCACACACCTCACTCCGACCCCCGCGGGGGAAAGCTACAAACCATTCATACGAAAGGTTAAAGTAAAAAAACCCACTGGACACTTACGTCTACAACGCCCACATCAGCCCGGGCAACCGCCCGTCACAACACAGAGGACACATTCTTACAGGTATACATTGACCTACAAAAGAAACCTGACCGTCGCTGTCTTGCTTGGTGGAACCTTCTAAATACCCTCAAAATGACCCACCATAACTATGCTTCTTTTTACTTCACCCTTGAGGCTCGGGGACGAGCCTATAATGAAGGAGAGGGAAGTAAAATGCCCCAGAACGAGAAGCCCACCACAGAAGCCACGAGCGAACACCACACAGAAACACCCGAAAGAAAGGTCCACAGAACGAAAGGACCAGCTGACCGAGCCAGCCAATTCAGACAGGCCCAAGCCCGCAGGGCTAAGCAGCTCCAGGCCGCACCTACCTACCCCTTCTAAACTGACCATTTTGCACACCTCACGTACACTACCCCCTCATGTCCTACACTTCTAACTACAATGATGATGAACAGGAATATACATTCATATTAAAAACACCCATGCCCTGTCCCTAGGTTGAGCCAAGGCCAACAAATCAGACAGCCATAAATCTATGTATGTTCTTACATCCGAGAAGTAGATGTTATATATCTTAGAAGTTAAAACGTTTACCCACGCTTGTCCCTAGACCTCGTATATCATTTCCCATAACGAGTATAGATATATGTAACCCGTGCTCAGTCGCCCCTTGCATTTGTTCCTCTAGTAACTAAGTGTCTCTATAATATTAACTGCCACCAGTATTGATATGACATAGCGGCACTGTCCTTGTGTCGTATTGTGCCAAGTGCAGATCAACCAGGTTTCATCACCTTATTAGGACGACGACTATAATGTCGTCATTCATCGATGTATGCAATCCTTAGGTTACGTATTAATATTAACATTCCCTAACATCTGTCTTGCCAGACTAAGTTTCTGAAGACCCATCGCCCCCAATCTATGTATTCAATCCTTAGTTTATTAATATTAACATTCCCTAACATATCTTGTCTTGCCAGACTAAGTTTCTGAAGACTCATCGCCCATAAAATCTATGTATTCAATCCTTAGGTTAAGTATTTTTATCCGCCATTGTGTTCACCTTTTTCCATTTACTTTTCCACAATTGTCATACGTCTTCCACTTACCTCCTTCGTATCCACAGTCCACACTACTCCAATTTGCTTCGTGTCTTACACCTCTTACCCGCCCGACTCTACCTACATGATGATGAACAGGAATACACATTCATATTAAAACACCCATGCCCTGTCCCTAAGGTTGAGCCAATTCCAACCCGTCAGACAGCCATAAATCTATGTATATTCTTCCATCTGAGAAGTAGTAGATTAAAACCCCATGTCCTAATTGATAAGAAACTATGATACCCACGGGTACACCATTGTGTATATAACCATTGTTCCTGTAAGACCTAGACAGAGATAATGACTGAAGATGTTAGCCACCATGCAGTAACTCCAATTCTTACCCCAACCAGAGATTGTATAGATAACCTTTGTTACCATTGTCTGTCATAAGTACCTCGAAACAATAACGAAGTATCCCTACGAACTGCCGCTATTCTTGGTATATATTTCATAGAAAACGCAGTTCCCAGGGACAACTAGATGTGCAAAAGCTCGTGCCAACTAATAGTATCCATAACCCCTCGTACTGACGAGGAATAATACACCATGTTTTTCCCCACTTTACCCAGTCAAGCACACACCTACAGTTCACCTCCTTCTCCCCCCCCAGCCCCACAGTCCACATAATTCTATCTTTTCCAGACTCATTTTTTTTTTTTTTTTTTTTTTTCTATGTGATTGAGGGAGGCAAAAGGCATAACTGCCTATAACGAGTACCTCCCCCATAGTTGAAAGAGTGACAGGGCCAAAATCAAGGGACGTTCTAGCCAAAATGCCTGGACACACGGAGTTTGAAGCAATTTAAGTCATAGGAAGAGGGAAAGACTGATTCTGGGAGAGAGTTCCAGAGCTCAGATGTTGAGTAGAAGAAAGTTTGAGAGTAACGTTTCACTCTTGGGTTGGAGAGTTGCACAGAGTAGGGGTGGGATTGAGTTGCAAGACGGGTACCACGTGCCCTACGTAAAGGAGGTGGTATGCACTGGGATAGCTCTGAGGAACACTGATTATTATAGTAGCGATAGAATAGCGAGAGAGATGCAAACATTGCGGCGGAGAGAGAGATTGCAGAGAGTTGGTGAGTGGACGGGAGTTAATGATACGAAAGGCCTTCCTTTCAACTTTGTCTAGGAGAGTGGTGTGAGAGGAACCTCCCCACACATGAACAATACTCAATACAAGGGCGCACTATGCCCCTGTACAGAGCAAGAAGCTTGTGCAGGGGAAAGAACCCCTAAGGCGGTTGAGCACACCCAGCTTCTGGGAGGCTGCCTTAGCAAGACTGGTAATATGGTCCTTCCAAATGAGAGCAAGAAAAAGAGACACCAAGAATAATGAGAGAAGATGAAGGATTGATTTTGTATTGTTGAAGAATAAGGGATAGTCCGCTGGGAGATCCTGACGGGTAGATAGATGGAGAAATTGGGTTTTGGAAGCATTAAAGTTAACAGGGTTTCTCTGCCCCAATTGGAAATGGTATTTAGATCAGAATTTAAGAGTTCTATGGCTTCATTACGTTTGTCGTTGAGGGATTGCTGGCTGGGGCGTTCTGAAAAACTAATGGAGTATTGTAAGGTTGAGTAGTCTGCGTATGAATGGATGGGAATTTATAAAAATTAGAAAGAGAATAGGAGATAGGACAGAGCCCTGAGGAACACCGGAGTTTATAGGGTGAGGAAGTGAACAATGGCCGTCCACAACCGCAGCTATGGAACGGCCGGAAAGGAAATTAGAGACAAAGGCACAGATGGAGGGATAGAAACCAGGTAGTTTAGAAATTAAAGATTTATGCCAGACTCTATCGAAGGCTTTCGATATGTCTACTGCAATAGAAAAAGTCTCACCGAAGTCCCGAAAGGAGGATGACCAGAGAGTTAGTAAGATATGAAAGAAGATCACCAGTAGAGCGACCCTTAAGGAAGCCATACTGGCGATCTGAGAGCAGATTATGAGAAGAGAAATGCTTAAGAAATTTGGAAGCAAGAATAGTTTCAAAAACTTTAGAAAGACAAGAGATAAGAGCAATTGGACGATAGTTGGAGGGTTGAGAGCGGTCACCCTTCTTTGGGACAGGTTGAATGTGAGCAAACTTCCAGCATGAAGGGAAGACGTTAGAGGATAGACAGAGACGAAAGAGTTTGCCTAGGCAGGGAGTCAGCACGGAAGCACAGTTTTTGAGAACAACAGGAGGAACACCGTCCGGACCGTACGCCTTATAGTGTTAAGCCCAGAGAGGGTAGAAAGTACATCTTTAGAGATTAGGATATTAGGCATAAGTAAGAAAGAGGAGGGCGGAGAGGGAGGAATAGCACCGGAATCATCCAAGGTGGAGTTTCTAGCAAAAGTTTGAGCGAAGAGTTTAGCTTTGTCAGAGGAAGAAGTGATGGTTGTGCCATCAGAGTGGGAAAGGGGAGGGAAAGAGGAAGAGAATTGTTGGAGAGGTTTTGGCTAGATGCCAGAAAGCTTGGGAAGAGCTAGAGTTGGATAGTTCAGTGCATTTATTATTGATGAAAGAGTGTTTGGCAAGTCGAAGAACAGATTTGGCTTGATTCCGGGCAGAAACATATGAAGAATGAGAACTTGAGTTTTAAGGCGTCGGTACCGTTTGAATGCTTCCTCCTTATTGCGGACAGCAGTAGAACAGGCGTGAGTAAACCAGATTTTTTAGCATTAGTCTGAGAGAAGAGAATGGAATGTATGCTTCCATGCCCGATAGGATTACCTCGGTAATGCGTTCAGCACTCTCCGAGGGTCCCCGGCCATGGAAGCAGAAATCATTCCATGGGAAATCAAAGTAGTACTGCCGAAGAGCCTCCCAGTCGGCAGCGCCAAAGTGCCACAAGCGCCGCCGGCTAGGAGGATCGGGTGGCTGTACTGGAGAGATAGGACAGGTGACAGAGATAAGTTTATGGTCGGAGGAGCCCAAAGGAGAGAAAAGATCGACAGTATAAGAAGAAGGGTTAGAAGTTAGAAACAGGTCAAGAATGTTGGGCCGATCTCCGATGCGATCCGGGATACGGGTGGGTTGCTGAACTAACTGCTCTAGGTCATTTAGGATAGAAAAGACGTAGGCTTGTTCACCAGGTGGATCAGTAGTGTGAGAGGAGAGCCATTGGCGGTGGTGAACGTTGAAATCTCCTAAGATGGAGATTTCTGAGAAAGGAGAAATGGATAGAATGTGTTCCACTGTAGAGTTGAGATAGCCAAAGAATTTAGGAAAGTTGGTAGAGTTAGGGGAAAGATAGACAGCACAGAAATATTTAGTAAGAGAATGACAGGAAAGTTTGAGCCATAAAGTTGAGAGGAGTCGAAATCGGGAACACGAGAGCAAGTGAGTTTGTTGTGCACATATGCACAACATCCGCCTTTGGCTTTGAAACTAGGATAGAGAAAGTAGGAGGATACAGAGAAGGGGTTGCTGGATGTTGCTACAGACACCGGGTTTCGGTGAGGAAGAGAAGATCAGGTTTGTAGGAGGAGAGATGGTGCTCAACAGAGTGAAAGTTAGAGGAAAGTCCGCGAATGTTGCAGAAATTAATAGAAAGAGTAACAGGCCGAGGTCCAGGTAATTGTGTGGGTCGTCAGGGGAAGGTCGGGCGGGTGAGGGGCATTTATGGTCCCCCCCCCCCGGGACTCCGAGGCTGGGCTAAAATTCATCATTTGTTTTTTTTTAGTTTTGGTGAGGGGGAATGAAGTGTGGTGTGCATGTTTAGTGTAGTGAAGGAAGAGGAGGAGGTGTTTGTGAGAGCTAGCTGGATTGCTCTCAGTGTAAATGAGGCACAAAGAAAATCAGTAAGAGAGGCCAAGCAAATGAAACAGGAGTTCCAGCGACTCTTTATCACATGCCTATAACCTCACCTGGGTCTAGCCCTGATCGATTGGTGCCTACAATCTCCCCACAATATACCACCCCATAGTTGCATTCCCCGGTAGCATTCGGCTAACGTACTTTCACTGCCTTTTCAAACTCCAATATCAACTGCAGCCTAATGCCACCCCCACGCCCAGAGACCTTAGGGTCAAATTTCCCTATAGCCCCCCTGAACTCCTCCCCTCTCATTAAAAATACCCTGTGCTTCTCGACTCTTGTCCGACCTAGCCTCTCTCTCATACCTCTTGAAGATCCTTGATTTTTCCGTTGCTAACGCTCTCCAACCTTTTATATATATACTCCTATCCAGCCTGCCTTCCCTTAGTAGGCCAGAACAACATTAGAACTTTACTAACCCCTTGCATGCCATCTATTCTCTTACAACCTATTCACAACCCTGCACCCAATGGTCGTCGGTGCGAGGCTAGCCGCCTCACCAGTAACTAACTTCTATTGCCATACTTCCAGATAAATGTGGCAGAGTTAGCAACCAGTCTCCACCACATCCAGCAAACCATACGATTAACAACCAACCGATTAAAACCAGCTAGCCAAGGCACCTTCGGTTTGGATATTAAGAAGACCCACATCTGTCTCATAAACAGAGGGTTATTACAAACACTGGTGATATGGCAAGCCCCTAGCCACAGCCGCCGGACGACCATCCCAGAGAGAGAGCGCCCGGCTACCCCTTTTTTACCCACCCGAGGAGGGAGACCCCCACCCCTGCGGAGGTATACCTGACCCCTGTTTGACTTCCGGGTCATTGCCAGGTAGCCTAGGAATTCTTCCTATCAATGAACTAACCATGCATGTCTAACCCCCTTACTCACCTCTCTTTACCCACAATAACCCATTCACCTGTTTTGCATACTCGGATAGTCAAATTAGCACCTCAGCTATGCAATAGAACGAAGACTGAGTAATATAAGAGAGACGCCCCTATCACAGCTGTCCCAGTCCTCCCCACAAAGTTGATCCAGTCTCCCTCCCATAAATACTTCCAGTATAGCCAAAATAGTACCTTTTACTAAGGCTCAGTTATATCACAAAATGAAGGCTTCCATAGCCATGTGCCACAACAGTAATCACCATCTTACCTAGTCCCCATATCTATTGAGAGCTCAAATAAGTCCATAAGACTCGAGATCCCTATTGCCTACAGGGTCCAGAACCGAACCTATAAACCTAGCTCCCGCCCCCAGTCAAGTCAGTTGAAAGTTAGACACCAACCAGTGGTCACTACCCTGAAGTTAACCTCTAGCTCTGCCCTTGTGTTGTTCCTGAGTTGAGAGATTCCCGAGCCGGCAGACTTCATGGCAGAAGTTAAATAGAAGATCTGTCCATGTACAAGTACCAACGTGCACCTTATAACCTTCACACAAATTAGTCGGTATATAAGTGTGTAGCCAGCACCGATCGCCAAGAGATCCGACTTGAGAACTTCCTACATTTTGAACCACCTGGACGGCCGAGGAACCAGTCGTTAGCCCCCAACATCACCGGAAGCAAGATAACCAGGACCAGACCAACAAATACTATTCAAGATTCACGTTACTAGTACTAAGTGTTATAGTACCAGTTCGACACTCACTTATTAACTTTTCTATGAAGTGGCTATAACTTGCCCAGTGTAACTCATATTTAACCATTCCATTTGGGACGTACTAAGCGTATCAGTGTTCATTAATTAACAGGCGACATTGACTCTCGTAATTACCTTATTCAGATATTAAAACCCTAGTGATATCTAACGTTCGACCACTGATTTGTGTTCTACGTATTTCTGCCATAAGAATATAAATATTAGATCAGTACCCCCTTGAGGTTACTAGAATTTCCGTGTTCAGAAATATACGCGTATCTAATTCTAACTGTGAGCTGCTACTTGGGCATGCGACCTGCCAGTAAGAAATCTAATTAGTGAAATTGAATACATAAATACATTGAGGTCTTCCAGTATAATAAACCTTGCTAACAGAAACCCGTGATCAGAAGAGTATACCTGAACGTTGGAAGTGGGAGACTAGGCTCTATCCAGATCCGCTAATGCTAGCAGTTCCCTTCTATTATTTGTTTTGTACGAGTATTACTATCTTTCTATGCTCTTTATTCACCTATTTAAATAAACGTTATCGTGTGTCGTGTTACCGTGTGTTTATTTTGTGTTCTCTATTCCTCATACCTTGTATTGTGCATGCAGCCTTGTATACCCAGTCAGATAGAGCCCACATTACCCAAGTTAATCCTGTAGAAAAACAGGGCATAACAATTAGTTCAGAAGGAACGCCGGATTCAGCATAGAGGCTTTCAACAGGGGAAAAGCGAAAAGCACCCAAGGCAAGACGCAAACCGAAATGGTGAACAGAGTAAAGTTTATGTAGGACTGTGTCTGAGGCTGAGGATTAACCTGACAACCATAATCGAGTTTAGAAAGAACAAGGGCAACGTGAAGGCGAAGAAGGAGAGCACGGTCCGCACCCCAGGTAAGGTGGGACAGAGTCTGGAGGAGATGAATACGGTGCAAAGCAGCAACCTTAACTGAGGAAACATGAGCTTCCCAGTTAAGATGGGAATCAAAGACAAGACCCAAGAAGGTAGTAGAAGAGCGATAAGGTAAACCGGAACCATAAAGCTCAAGAGAAGGACGTGGGATAACGTGGCGATGAGTGAAAGTCATAGCACAAGATTTAGTCGTGGAAAAACGAAACCTGTGAGCGTTGGCCCATGACGAGGCAGCCACAATCGCAGATTGGATAAGGGAGCGTAACGCAGAAATATCCGAATCAGCAGCATAAATTGCAAAGTCGTCTACATATAAGGAGGACCTGACCTTAGCCGGAAGGGAAGAGATAATGCCATTAATTGCTATGAGAAAGAGGATAGTACTTAAGACGGAACCCTGATCGAGGCACACCCTCCAACTGAGGGTATAACCGAGGAATTCACTCGTACACGAAAATAACGAGAAGAAAGGACATTATAAATAAAGATGCCCATATTATCACCGATACGAAAAGAACGGAGTTGGCACAAAATGTGATGCTTCCACGTGGAGTCGTACGTATTTTCGAGATCGAAGAAAACAGCAAGAACAGACTCATGGCGAGCAAAAGCAGACCGGACGTAGGTCTCCAAACTAAGCAAAGGGTCAATAGTAGACCGAGCACGAAGAAAACCAAATTGGGTCGAAGACAAAAGCTGACGTGACTCAAGAAGCCACATTAGGAGGACATTAACCATTCGTTCAAACAGCTTGCATAAGCAACTTGTCAAAACAATAGGGCTATAGTCCTGGGGCGAAAAACCTGACTTACCAGGCTTAAGGAATGGAATAGTAAGAGCAGAACTCCATGCAGGAGGGAAAACACCAGACGACCAAACTTTATTAAAAAATAGCCAACAAAAATATCAAAGCCTCAGAGGAAAGATGCTTAAGCATTAAATAATGGACTCCATCAAGACCCTCAGAAGTAGCCTTACAGGCACGAAGAGCGGAGAGCAACTCCCGCTAAGAAAACGGGGCGTTGTAAGACTCTTCTGAAGACAGAGTGAAAATAACTGGAGAAGTCTCAGCAACGGCTTTAAGTGAATGAAATTCTGGAGGGAGATGAAAGCCACTACTGACAAAGCCAAAGTAGAGACCTAAATGACTGGCAACTGCCTCCGAGTCAGCAACAGACTCACCATCAACATGAAGCACAGGAGAATGGGGAGGTAAACGCTTGCCCGAAATCTTGCGAATGCGTTTCCAGATGGACTGAACAGGAGTAAAGGATGTAATGGAGGAAACATAGGACACCCAACTTTGACGTTTAGCAGACCTGACTGTGCGACGGAGGAAGGCAGACGCCTTACGAAAAAGTATGAAAGAACGATCATGAGCGGGAGTAAAACGCTTATGACGAAAGCTCTTCCAAGAAGCCCGTTTAATGCGGAGAGCCTTGGAGCAGGCCGGGGACCACCATGGAACACATTTTGACGTAAAAGGACGGGAGGTCCGGGGAATAGAGACTAAGGCAGCACTCAAAACAGTGACCAGAAAAAAAGCCAGCAAATCATGCATAGATGAAAAATCAGATGGAGGTAACGAAGGGATAGACAGTGAAGCAAAAGTAGACCAGTCCGCACGCTGGAAGCACCAATGAGGAGGACCAGGGACAGGAGAATAGGAGGTAGGAGAGAACAGAACAGGAAAATGGTCGCTATAGAGAGAATCCTCCAAAACAGACCAATGAAAAAGAAGAGACAGGGAAGAGGAACAAAAAGAAAGATCGAGATAAGAAAATGAACACGTTCTAGCATCAAAATGAGTCAGGGAACCAGTATTAAGAAGAAAGAGGTTATTATTGGTAATAAAAGACTCTGATGCACGACCACGTGAGGTAACGACAGTATCACCCCACAGGGTGTGCCTACAATTATAATCACCAAGTAATAAAAACGGAGGAGGTAGCCGAGCTAAAATCATGGTAAAAGAATCAAAATCGATGGGAACAGAAGGAGAGAAATAAAGAGACACAACTGTAATCCAACGACCAAGAAAAACCTTAACAAAGGAGCAAGGGAGAGAAGTAGGGCAGGAAAACTCTTCATAAGGAACAGAGTGGTGAAGGAGGATACAAGTGTCCGAAGGAGAATGAGGAGAACTGAGAAAACAGTAGCCAGGAACAGGAACCGGAGGAGAAAGAAGACGAGTTTCCTGTAGACAGACAACCTTAGGGGAATGAGCAGAAAGTAAAAAACGCAAGTCGTCTCTGAAGAGAAAAACTGCGAAGGTTCCATTGCAAAATGGACATACTAAAAATAATAATAATAATAATAATAATAATACTTTATTTCAGACTTACACAGTACAGAGGGGACCATACTGGGGTCCATATATACCTTACAGTAACATATATATATATAAGCTACTGTACATAGGCTACATAAAATTAAAAGAAATTAAATAATACCCAGCTTGCTATCATGTAGTTCACAGCACTGCCTCAACCAAAAACAGTGGTCATCAAACTACTGTGTTACCAAAACCACTGTCCTAATTGTGTACAGTACCATGCCTCACATCATTTAGCTTCCGGTACAGTATGTTGCTACAGTACAGTATAGGAATATCTGTACTGTACTGCACTATGAGGTTCAGTACTGGTATGCTAATTCTGTAGAGTAGCAGACCTGAAATCATTACTTAAGGTTAAATATAGAGCAACTTCCTCCAGTGTGCCTGGACCCTAGAGGTGTACACTATACTTGGAGTTTGTAGCATTTTAATGATACTGTTCTCAGAAGTGTTAAGGCGCTGAATGAATTTATATGTTAGCTTTCTAATGAGTGATTGGTAACAGTGTAAGTTCATATAGGCACATAGCGTACTTGTACTCTCATATTTTGAGAGCCCCAGAAACATTTTCATGATATTGTGATATGAGATACTTAGTCTATTCACTGTCATTTTCTTATAGTTCCACCATAGTTGTGCTGTATACATTGGTGAGCAGTAGGAGTTGAACAATGTTATTTTTGTATCCCATGTGCACATATGAAATTTTCTTAATATTGAATTTCCCTGCAAGTAATGTTGCCTTCGCTGACGACCCATAACCTCATCATCTGAGCGATCCCTTGAAATATAGTGTCTTAGATACTTTACTTTACTTACTTCTTCTATAATTTCTTCATACAAATGGAATTTAGGTAGCTTTGATTTCAATAGAAGGTTAGATTTAAATATTATGATATTGCTCTTTATAGGATTAAATTTGACTGAATGTTCGATTCCAAATGTTTCACATACTCTTAACCCGGGAACTGCAGGAAGACTCTTAAGAGTTCCCCCGGCGGACTGCGGGAAGACTCTTAAGAGTCAGGGGAAAAAAAAATCCATTTAAAACACCCCAATTTTTTTTTTTTTTTTTTTTTTATTTATTTATTTTTTTTTTTTTGTATTGCCCCTGGGCCATGCCAAATATCACTCCTCCACCTCCCCTCCTTCCCCACTTTCCTCCCCTCCTTCAGTTATCACCTATTTTCCCTGTTATTCCCTTATTCTGTGGTATATTTTCATGCTAACATTAGCGAGTTGCAAGCAGGGCATTGTCATCACTGTTAGCAAGCGAGTGCAAGAGAGAGAGAGAGAGAGTATCGATCGACAGTCTCTCTCCAGAGGTGGAGAAAAGTGGTGGGAAGTGAGGTTGCCTCAGCCATACATCATGTAACTCCCGGCCTGTATCGCCGATTTTGACCATCCAAACGCTGTTTCCACTTGTTTTATTGTTGTAACAGGTTAATACCTTTATAATCAACCTATAATAGGTGCATATGGATAAGTATTAACCTCTGAAGTGCGCATGGGGGTAATTGGAAACGTCCCCCTGTGCTGACGTATTTGAGGTGTTTCCGTCACTAAAATATTCATTGTGCCATTAATAGCATTAATACTTATCCATATGCGCCTATTATGGGTTGATTATAAAGGTATTAACCTGAAACAACAATAAAACGAGTGAAAACAGCGTTTGGATGGTCAAAATCGGAGATATAGCCCGCGAGTTGTATAATGTATGGGTGAGGCAACCTGCTTTCCCGCCAATTTCCCCCAAGGCCACTGAGACACAGTCGATCGATACTCTCTCTCTCTCTCTTGCACTCGCTTGCCATCAGTGATGACAACACCCTGCTTGCAACTCGCTAATGTTAGCACGAAAATATACCTCAGAATAAGGGAATAACAGGGAAAATAGGTGATAACTGAAGGAGAGGAGGAAAGTGGGGAAGGAGGGGAGGTAGAGGACTGAGATTTTGCATGGCCCAGGGGCCAAAAAAAAATAAAAAAATAAAAAAATAAATTTTTTTTTTTTTTTTTTTTTCACTCACTCATAAGAGTCTCCCCGCAGTCCGCCGGGGGAACTCTTAAGAGTCTCCCTGCAGTTCCCGGGTTAATGCTATTTATGGTAAAATAACGATGTTAGTGATGGGAACGTCTCAACGCTCAAATACGTCAGCACAGGAGTGTGGTGTCTCATACCCCCCATGCGCACTTCAGAGGTTAATAATTTATCCAGTCCTGCTCAAGAGGGCGCGATTAAGGCTAGGTCATCAGCATACATAAGATGATTTACAATGGTGCTGCCAATGCAGCACCCAGTGCGAGTCTTGTTCAGCTCCAGACTAAGATCATCCATGTAGACGTTGAAAAGATACGGAGACAATATCCCCCCCTGCCTAACACCATTGGTTACGGCGAAAGAGCCTGACAGGATGTTGCCCCATCTTACACACATTTTTTAATTAGCATACCAGAAAATAAGTATCCTAACAATATAGCTAGGCACTCCCCTGTTAACTAATTTTTCAAATAAGGTTTTGTGACACACCCTATCAAAAGCCTTACTTGAATCAAGAAAACAAGAGAAAATTGAGCTATTTAGTTTGTTGTATGTATCAATCACTTCTTTCAGCACATATATGCATTGGTCTGTGCCGTGATTTTTCTTAAAGCCAAACTGATTGCTGCTGGTGACAATATATGCAGACATTCTTTCTAGCATTATCATTTCAACTACCTTACTCACCACACTAGCAAGTGCTACTGGGCGGTAGTTGTCTTTAGCTGTAATTTTACCTGATTTATCTTTAATGACAGGAACAAGTATTACGGATATCATAGACTCCGGCAGGACACCATGCGTAAATAGACTGGTGATGCAAGAACTAAGTTTATCTATTAACAACTTATCTGCATATTTAAGATGTTCTGCATATATACCATCCAGCCCACAAGCTTTGTTTAGGTTAAGTTTTCTTATGGCATTCTCAAGATCACTTTCAGTCACTTTAATGTCTTCATAATTACTATCTTTCACATATTGAATTGCACCATTAGTAGACCTTTGGTTTACACTGTTAAGTAGTTCCTTAAAATGAGTTTTCC
The DNA here is from genome assembly GCA_032716605.1 of Paralithodes platypus. NCBI lineage: Eukaryota > Metazoa > Arthropoda > Malacostraca > Decapoda > Lithodidae > Paralithodes > Paralithodes platypus. The sequence goes on along the minus strand of CM064544.1, from coordinate 18,793,036 downwards.
ATAAGTCAGCAATGTTCTCTTCACCCGTAACCCCCTCAACACTGACAGGTAATGGTGTGTTACAATTTTGCATGGATCTGATGTCCTTCCAAAAACAGTTAGTATCCTTTTCTGCCAGACTCTTTGCAAGGGCTTCCTTCCTTAACCTCTGAAGTGCGCATGGGGGTAATTGGAAACGTCCCCCTGTGCTGACGTATTTGAGGTGTTTCCGTCACTAAAATATTCATTGTGCCATTAATAGCATTAATACTTATCCATATGTGCCTATTATGGGTTGATTATAAAGGTATTAACCTGAAACAACAATAAAACGAGTGAAAACAGCGTTTGGATGGTCAAAATCGGAGATATAGCACGCGAGTTGTATAATGTATGGGTGAGGCAATCTGCTTTCCCGCCAATTTCCCCCAAGGCCACTGAGACACAGTCGATCGATACTCTCTCTCTCTCTCTTGCACTCGCTTGCTATCAGTGATGACCACACCCTCCAATCGGATTTCTAATGTTAGCACGAAAATATACCTCAGAATAAGGGAATAACAGGGAAAATAGGTGATAACTGAAGGAGAGGAGGAAAGTGGGGAAGGAGGGGAGGTAGAGGACTGAGATTTTGCATGGCCCAGGGGCCAAAAAAAAAAAAAAAAAAAAAATAACAAAATATTTTTTTTTTCGATGTCAAAAGTTGATTTTTTTTTTCTCTGACTCTTAAGAGTCTCCCCGCAGTGCGCCGGGGGAACTCTTAAGAGTCTCCCCGCAGCTCCCGGGTTAATTGGTTTTCATTTTGCTTAATAAATCTAATGGCATATTTGGTCCTAGCCTTTGCTCTTTTGTGAAGTTCAAATATAGGCCCTGTCTGGGCTGACCTACTTCAAGCCAATGAGACCTAGCATCTCTGGAGGCCTAATACAGGTCAGCCACATAGTCTTGCCAACCTGGCTTATTGAATGAGGACTTATATTTATGGCTATTAAAAATACTTTCCCCCACTTTTGATAAAGAATCTATTATACTATTGTAAAATTTAATAATGTCCTTTCTGTGTTGTGCATCACTACATTTTGGATCCCTGCATTGTGCTACACCATTACCATCATATTGCACCCTATTTAATAAGTCTTTGGTTTTATCACAGTACATTTGGCACTCTTCATTTGAGATTACATTCCATGGAACTTTTGCCTTGATGCTATTGCTAGTTTCTGTTATTTCCGGTGCCTTATTAATTTGGATTGTTAATTCTATAGGTATGTGGTCGTCATCCGTAATGTCGTATCTTATGGCCATTTCTGAGATAGAGTCATGAAAGTCAGAGCTAGAGATTGCATGATCAAGCCACGACCTGGTCTCCCATGCTTCACTAACATATGTATAGCTATTTTCTGGAAGCAGGTTTTTGGAGGACAAAATTAAACCTTGCTCATCACAAAACCTTAACATATGTTTAGCAAACATGGAACCACCCAACTCATGAGGGGTAGCATTCCAATCACCTACCACTGAGTAACACGTTATCTCTAATTCAGAAATTAGGCCACCAAGCTCCCCTAACTTTTCCAAATAAAGTTCTTCATTTTCTGCACACTGATACTGATAAAAAGAAAGGACAACGAGAGAAGAAGCAGTAAAAGAGAGAATGAAAAGATATATACAAATATATATCAGAGAGGCGGAACAAATACACACAGGACGAAAGAGTAACTAGGGAGGGAAAATAAAAACAAAACAAAAACAAAAAAGAGAAGAAAGTAACGAAAAAATAGAAGAAAACTAAGAAAGGGAAAAAATTGAATACATCAAGAAAAATACACACACAAGTGGGAAGAAAATATATACATTATATACAACACAGATTTACAAAATAAAGTAAACACTGTGGATGGAAAATATATACAAGAGAGGTTAACGATGGGTAATAATGGCAGGAATGGAAAGGGAAGGAGGATGAGAAGGCACTGAAGGGGAAGAGTCAGAAGACTGGAAACCGGGAGGCATAGGGAGGTCTAACAGGGAAAGAGAAGGAAAAGGAGGAGGAGGGTCGGAAGAGGTAGGAAGGACAGAGGACGGGAGGGAAGAGGAGGAGGTGGGAGGGTCAGGAGGAGGAATAGGGGGAGGGTCAAGAGGAGGAAGAGGAGGAGGGTCAGAAGGGGGAGTGGAGGAAGAGGACGGGGTAAGATAATAATAATATTTATTCAGTTAGCATTTTACAGTGTTGGTGACACATAATATGTTACAAATATGACATGTACCAGCCTTGCATAATTCCAACTAAGGATAGCCCAATAAGGCCGTTAGGCGCATTTCCATTGGGGTCCTTGTGGGATTAGGATAGCTGAGGAAAAAGGGGAGGATAATAAAAAAAAAAAAAAGATACTTTAGAGAAAGTATTTCTAGGGGGTTATTTTAAGATACCTTACATCCTATAGTAAAAATCAGTAATCCGTAATCAGTAATCATTTCAGTTTGTTTTGCCTATCTCTTATGTCGTATTTAGTATATAGTAGACATAAGCTTGGTGCTCCCTTCTCGCAGCTGTCCGGTTCAGGTGCTCCTTCAGGCTACGTCTGAAGGAATACAGTGTTCTCTTTTCACGGACTGACTGGGGGTAGGTCGTTCCAGTCTTTGATGGCAGTGAAGAAGAATGTAAGCTTACCCTGTCCTTGGATTCTCGGGACCGTAAAATTAAACATCCTATTTCTTGTATTATGTCCACTCCTCTCACTTGCTTTAACAAAATTACTCTTTAGATACTCTGGAGCTTAGCTGTCATAGAATATCTTGAAGGCGTTAGTGAGCCTGATTTGTTTGGCCCTGTCAGAGACATTGACCTAGTGACCAAAGTTGTTCCTGGCCAACATGCGATCTGGGTCCTAGGTTCAACATGAACCTAACCATTTTATTTTGAGTGACCTGAAGTTTGTGCTGTGCTGATTTAGATGATGCAGAGTACCAGGATGACACAGAATAGTCAAAATGACATTGAACAAGCGCTTGGCATAGGGTCTTTTTGGTCGCCGCTGGCAAGCATCCCACCTGTCTATACAAGTATTTTATACGTGCTCTACATTTACTCAGGATAGATTCCAAGATTGTTTCACCTGACAGAGTCGAGTCCAGTTTTAGTCCGAGATATTTAACTTGTGACACTGTTGTTATAGGAATATCATTACAGTTGACCGGGAAGCCCACAATGTCTTTCAGTTTGCGTTTTGTTCCATATAAGATGGCTTCCGTCTTGCCCAGGTGAAGAGATAGTCTATTGTCCACTAGCCACTCACTACACGATTCTAGTTCTTTGGAAAGTGAAGCTGCAATACTTATTGGGTCTTTTCCTGAAACTAGAAGCACGCTGTCTTCAGCATACAGTAATAATTTACACGAGACGCTCAGTTCCATGTTGTTCACATAACAGAGAAAGAGTAAGGGACCAAGGATGCTTCCCTGCGGGACCCCACAGTTAATTGGCATAGGATCAGATATATTATCATCAATTTTGACTCTTTGTGTTCTATCACTAAGATAAGATTTAAACCAGTTCACTGACCCAATGCTCATTGCTTGTAGTTTATTACAGAGGATATCATGGTCTACTGTATCAAACGCTTTTTGTAGATCAAGAAGAACCATACCGGTGTAGTTACCTTTTGACATTTCTTTACGAATGTGATCTGTTAAGTGGATGAGACAGGAGTCTGTCGAGTACATGCATCTGAAACCTGATTGAAACTTATAGAATAGATCATTTTCTTTGAGGTAGTGTTCAATTTGGGTGTATACAGCTCTTTCAAGGATTTTAGATACAATACATAATATGCTAACTGGTCTGTAGTTGCCAACATCTAGTTTATTTCCTTTCTTGAATAGAGGGGTTACAATAGCTTCCTTCAGTTCAGCAGGTACAGTGTTGGTGTTAATTGACAGGTTGATGATGTGGGTTAGGGGACCTGCTATACCAATGGCTCCATCTCGTAGAAATTTGGCAGGAATTTTCTCTGGTCCTGTGCTTTTATGTACATTTAGGTTAGAGAGCTCGTCAAATGTGTATTTTGGTGTAACTTTTGCAATCTAAATGTGTTCGGGTGTATGCCTTTATCCCTGTAGAAATTTCGAAAGATGGCCGTTGTTGTCGTGTATTTATTGAGAGGTTGCGGTAGGTTCTGTGCAAGTGTGTTTGCTATGGAGGTGAAGAAGGAGTTGAAGTAGGTTGAAATTTGTCATTTATCGTGGCAAACCTGATCATTTATGTTGAGAGCAATATTAGTGTTAGACGAATCCCTTGCCTTGTTGCTGTAACCTGTTGTTTTTAAGTGCCTCCATAGTTTTTTTGGGTTATTCTGATATTCCTCTGCCTTACTGTGGCATAATTAGATTTCGCTGATTTAATTTTCCTACTTAGTTTATTCCTAGCCCTGTTGAACTCATGTTTCAGACCTTGATCCTGTCTATGTTTCACTAGCCTTTTTAACAGATTGTCTCTATGTTCCAGATGGTGTAGTATGTCATTGTTGATCCATGGGTCTGACCTTGCTTTAATTCGTATGTCTTTCAGAGGAGCTATTTCGTCTAGGATGTTTGTGATGATGATTCTGAAGCCAACCCATGCGTCATTAACGTTTGTATTTCCGAACACTGGAGACCAATCTGTATTCCATAAAATGTCCAGAAATGTTTCTTTGTTGTAGTTTCGGAGTGACCTTGTTTTGATGACCTTGTGATTCTTTAGGGTAATTTTTGTAGTTTTATGTGTGCAATATGTGACGAAGTGATCCCAGTCTGTATAACCCCTGATTGTGATATTTTGTCCTCTCTGTTACAATTTATATGGTCTAATATTGTAGCAGTGTTCTCAGAGATACGTGTGGAGGTTGTGACGAGTAGTTTGTGATTGTGCATTGTCAGTATGTGCCTATATTCTAGTACAAGCCTATTATTTCGTTGTTTTTAACACAAGTTAAAATCCCCTAGTATAATGGATTCATTCCGGGGGTCTAGTAATGACAAAGTTCGTTAAAATTTGGTCAAGAATTGTAAGGGAAGGCGGGAGAGGGGTAAGGGGGAGAGAAGAGGGGATAGGATGAACCTCGGCATGAATGGGAGAAGGCGGTGGGTGAGAAGAACGGATAAATTCATCAATTTTAGGTAAGGTTTCGTAGGAGAAATCTAGGGACACAGTGACAGGAGGAGAAGGAGACTGGACGAAGGGAGGAGAAAGGGAGAAGGAGGAGGCTTCCTCTTCTTCCCGCTGGGACTCGGGCTCCGCACGCCACGGAGACCACCCCTACGTTTAGAAGAGGAAGGAGGAGAGGAAGAACGGAGCGCAGGAACCCGTTTGGTAGAGGAGATGGGAAGTCTAGAGCGAGGCGGTAATTTGGAGTGACTAGAAGAGGAAGATGACTGAGAGTGGGGGGGGAAGCTTGGGACGCTGAGAACGTTGAGGGAGACCAGAAGAGGAGGAACGAGGAAGAGAGCTAGAAGAAGGGGCAGAAGTAGGAGTAGAATAATCGAGAACTGAGAAAGAGTTAGACAAAGGCACAGAAGAGGAAGAGACGGTAGTAAAAACGGAGGAGACAGAAGAAGTAGAAGAAGGAGAAAGTCTGGAAGAAGAACTGGTAGAAAGAATAGAGGGAGACAACAAAACCGGTGTGACAGGGGGAGCGGAATGGGGTACGGAAGGAGCGGAGGAGGGGGGAGGAACTGAGGAAACTGAAAAAGAGGGGGGCATGGTAGAGGAAGGGGAAGAAGAGGAGGGAGGAGACAGAGTCTTGGAAAATGATTGAGGGGTAAAGCCCAAGCGATGAGCTTCTTGACGAGCCGCAGTAAGCGTAAGGCCTTGTCTCGCTTTGATGACAGCAACTTCAGACTCAAACAGATAAATGGGGCAATTTCTAGAGTCAGCTGAATGAGATCCACGACAATTAAGGCAGAACTGGGATGTAGACTGACATTCACCAACGGCATGTCCCGACTGCGCACAGCGTGGCGAGGAAGGGAAAGTCCATCAAAAGAGATCTTGGCAATGTTTGCGGGATTGCGGCGAAGGTTGCGAGGAGGGATAGTGTAACAGACCACACTAACCACCTTGTGGTCTTGAGCAACAATGATGTTCTTGATTAGGTCGGCGCAATCCGCGAATTGACGACCCCCTAGACGTATGGAAGCGGGGATCAGGACAGTCCCTGTACAGGAGTTGAGTCGGTGGTCTTTATGAGCCGGTATGGAGTTGCAAGAACAATCAACGAATGAAGTCATAGCTGTAGCCTGACGTTCAGTTTGGATGGTAACAAGTCGGGAGTGGAAGGTAACGTCCTTTCCCATCTGCTGAAGGAGACGCAGGTGGAAGAGGAGGTAATCACTGGCCAGAGGAGCAGAGGCAGGGATGGAGAAAAACTTAGTAAAGGAAGAAGGTGCAAAGAGGGAGGACAGAGAAGCGAGGAAGAGAAGATGACGAAACTGGAAAAGAAGAGGAAAGAGGACGAGGGAGGGAAGGCAGAAAAGGGTCGAGGGTGAAGAGGAAGAAGATGAAGACTCAGAAACGACAACAGGAGAAGAGATGAAAGCTTGGGTAGTGGAGGTTGGAGAAGGACGCGATGAAGACGTAAAGGTTGTAGAGAGACTCGGAACAGTGGTGAACGAGAGGGACGAGTGATGATCAAGGGACAATTCAGCGGGCAGGTCGAGAGCACTCAAAACCATCCCCGACTCACCATGCTCCCACGGTGAATCGGACCGACAGCCAAACAACGTATCGATCCCCGAGTAGCAGGCTGCATGCTACAAGGGGCTCACTCAGCGGAACCTCCAAAGCAGTAGAAATGAACAGGGAAGAACAGCGAAAAAAGCATAAGTTGTCACCATATAAAGAGAAAAAGGGGAACGCATGGAAGAAGATACTGCGGTTACCAGGTGCCCCAAGCAATGAAAGTGAGAAAGACCTCCGCAGGGCCACGAAACCCAGAATATGGCCAATTGAAATGGGACAGGCCTCGGCTTTGAGCTAGCTGGGACCTTGTACAATCGTGCTAAGAGGTCATGACTCGATTCCCAGTACCTTTTGTTCAGAAAGTGCTATCTGGCAACTATTGAGGCTCTACTATATTCATATATTACACACTGGGGAGAACTGTATTGAAGGAAACAATACCAAAAACACGATATACAAGTATTGTTGCAATATATTTATCTCATTATGTGAGAGCAAACCAAATAATACGAAAGTTTAGACTAACCCGAACGAAAAAAATTGAAACTCGTAGTATTTCGCTCACTAGATTCAGGATTAAAATGTGGAGCAAGTTTCTTAATGCTTGTATTACTTTTTAAACCAACAATACTGGGAGAAAAGTATCTCATAAAATTAAAACCAACAGATAAAACTAATATTCAAACCATAAGTGTCAATAAATCACGTAAATAAACATATAACAGATTGTTTTTTCCACATTTTATTCTCTATGTGGGACAACAGTCTGCCTGAAAAACAAGGGTAATTTTTTTGAAAAGACTCGCAGCGTTATTATACATAATTTATTAGGGAAAGTGAAGCTCTATGGAATCCTTATAATATACTCACATAGATTCCACTGTGGGAGAATAGTTTTGATAGTTAACTATAGTTTTGATGTAAATAGCCTACTACCGCAACTACGAATCTTGTTTCCGAGACCTAGTATATTAACCTAACCAAACAACCTAACCTAACCTAACCCTAGAGTGCCCTAGACCCAGTACGTGGGATACAACACTAGCCCTTGCAAGTTGCATGCCAGCTACTGTGGGTTCATATATTAGACATACAGTAACATCTTTGTAGAACATAACACTTTACCGTAGCGAGTGTACTCCATTTCGAACACGTCCGTAGCAGAGCTCTCAAGATTGCGGGACTGAGTTTGTTTACGCGCGGGACTATTTATATCGACAAAATCGAGTTACAAAATTTATCAAAACTATTCTACCACAACGGAATCTATGTGAGTATATTATAAGGATTCCATACAGCTTCACTTTCCCTAATAAATTATGTATAATAACGCTGCGAGTCTATTCGCGATAATTATCACGATGAATTTTCACTTTTAGAATATATAATAACCCATAGGGAGACCCATATAAAAATGGAAGATGGAAAGGCAAGTGTAAAAGGACAAAGGTGAATATAAACGCAAAGAGATATACTCCCCCTCATATCCTGACAATGACTGACTCGGTCGCTGAATATCCTACCGTTCCTATGGGCCTGGGAGTGCAACATGCTAGATAGCGCATGTAAATTAATTACTCTCATTATTCTATACAGAAATTGTAGACAAACATTACTTATATTTATTCAAACTTCAACATAAATCAAAATTGGAGGGCATCAATAGGTTAATTTTCTAAGTAGGCTAATTATTGGGAATATCCAAAGACCTATAGTTTAAAATTTGGAAACGACCGGGCTCCGAGGGGCAGTGGAGAGTTGCCAGTGGTAGCCAGATTTGAGAACTATTGTCCGATCCTTAGAAAAAGCGAGTCATGACTTCTTAGCGCGATTGTACAACCCGGGCATTTGTCCTGTAGCTTTGTCCCATGAAGAATGGGGCCGGCGTAGTCACCTGTCACACTCACTGGGAAGAGAGAAGAGAGTCAGAAACCCCAAAGCAACCCTATAGTGCTCATCCTCCAGCACAGAGCCTTGCGAGCCCTCGCCGGCAGCACCTGTCACCAGGTGGACTCTGCCAACTTTGCAGTGATCAGAAACCCCAAGGAAACTAGAACATCTGAAGCAGTTAAAGAAAAAGGTAGGAAACAAACAGGGAAGGCAACTAGAAGGAAAGGGAGGGACGGGACCAAAAAAGCACAAGGGTGGGAGACCAACCTCTGTTAGCTTCCCCAGGAGAAAGCGGAAGAAGGAAAAACAAAAACTAGAAAGGAGGAGAAAGAAAAGGACATGACAAAATTAGTTGGAGGTGATAGGGGGAGCGGTCAAGAACTTCCCTGTGAAAAACAGAAAGAGATTCGTCGTCAACTTCGTCGACGTATACTCCAGGGATTGCCTGCCCTGTCCAGGACCACAGTGCCCTCTCAGTTGCGGAAGTCCTAGCCATTGAAGTATTAGCAGTTTTCGGTCTACCAGAGGTCATTCTCTCCGACAACGCCCCGGATTTCTCTAGTAAGGTGTGGGACAACTTTTCACAATTATGTGGCATCAAAGGTGTCCCATTCGTCCCCCTACTGGCCCCAAGGTAGTTCCATCTGCGAGAGAAGTCACAAGACTATAAAATTAATAACCAACTAAGAACAAGGCTCATTGCCCTCCAAACCCAAGACTGGCCCGCCCAAGTAGAGAGGATTCAGTGGGGGATGAACTCCTGCCCTCGAGAGGATGGCATCACGCCCCACGAAAGGATCTATTTATTAGTGGCGATTATGCCTATTACATAAGGCATCCTCTTCAAACACTCATTTACCGTAGTTTGAATCTACCGCGCAGAGCATAAAAAATTGAGGAGCCTTCATCTTGAGCGCACGCAACCTCACTCATGGTTCGTCATTATGAAATTGGGTACTCACTACGAAAAAACTTCGTAAAAAATAACAAATAAAAAGAAAATAAGAATAACTAATCATAAGCTTTCCATAACTTCGTGGATGTACTTGTGTGGATCTTTGACCAGACGCTGACTTCAGGCGTCATTCTTCCTTCTCTGCTCTGCGCTCAACCTGCCCTGACGTGTCTCCCCACGCTCCGCTCGTTCCGCATTTGCTGCATCCCTAGTGAGTTTTTTCTCATTTGTTTACTCTGGGATGTATCGAGTAAGGTTAGGATATGCGTAGCAGGAGTGTCATGGGCGGGCTGCCCGCAGTTCAGTGTATTTGGGTCATGTGTTTGGGACGCCTATTTCGGGCGTACCCTCGTGGTCCCGTGGTGGACGCGTGAAACATTTTCGCGGCTAGCTAGCCTAGTTATTTAGTTGGCTTTAACTATGCGTTATTAGGCTTCTTTTTATCTTTCTGATGAAGTTGCCTTATTTGTTTGTTTTCTGACATTCCTCGCATATTTTTCTTCAATTAGTGAAGTTTTTTCTAGGTCCCGTGTCAGTGCTTCCCTCTCCCGGGTATATTTCTTCGAGGTGTGTTGGCGGCTGTTCCTGTTGTGATATATTCAGTGCTTTTTGTTTTTATTATGACTTGTTTAACCCGGGAGCTGCGGGGAGACTCTTAAGAGTTCCCCCGGCGCACTGCGGGGAGACTCTTAAGAGTCAGAGAAAAAAAAAATCAACTTTTGACATCGAAAAAAAAAAAAAAACAAAAAAAAAAAAAAAAAAAAAAAAAAATTTGGCCCCTGGGCCATGCAAAATCTCAGTCCTCTACCTCCCCTCCTTCCCCACTTTCCTCCTCTCCTTCAGTTATCACCTATTTTCCCTGTTATTCCCTTATTCTGAGGTATATTTTCGTGCTAACATTAGAAATCCGATTGGAGGGTGTGGTCATCACTGATAGCAAGCGAGTGCAAGAGAGAGAGAGTATCGATCGACTGTGTCTCAGTGGCCTTGGGGGAAATTGGCGGGAAAGCAGATTGCCTCACCCATACATTATACAACTCGCGGGCTATATCTCCGATTTTGACCATCCAAACGCTGTTTTCACTCGTTTTATTGTTGTTTCAGGTTAATACCTTTATAATCAACCCATAATAGGCGCATATGGATAAGTATTAATGCTATTAATGGCACAATGAATATTTTAGTGACGGAAACACCTCAAATACGTCAGCACAGGGGGACGTTTCCAATTACCCCCATGCGCACTTCAGAGGTTAAGCGATACTCTGTCTGCTTAGGCCTAGCCAGCCTCTCATAGCTTTTTTACATGTGCAAGTGTTATTGATTTATTATATAAATATGTACTACTGTGTCATGTGTGTTCTGGATAAGTTGTGTATTGGCTTATTCCAGGCATTATTTATGTACCTCCGATTGCATCTGGTTGGTGTGGGTTACCGTTTCCGGCGGGTTGTCTCGATTGCTCCGTGAAAATCCGGCTGGTTCTCAGATTGCGTCTGGCGGGTGTGGGTTGCCTTTTCCGGCGGGTTTTCTCGATTGCACCGAGAAAATCCGGCTGGTTGCCGAGTTTTAATCACGCGTGGTTAAAATAGGCTTGTTTCCCCCGGCGAGTGGTGGCTTGAGGGCTCTCCAGAACTGCGTCTCTGTAGTGGGGCCTGTGTTCAGGCTCACTATGTGTTTCCCGGCGGAATGGCTTTACCCGATTCAACTAGGGGTTCATGCGGACACCTGTTGACTATAGTTTTTCCCGGTTTTGCAAAGCCGTTAAAAAACTGGGCTGTTTTGTTTGATTAGTCTTTCCACCCCGGCGATCTTTTGCAAAGAAGTGGGGATAGGAACAATTGGGGTTAACTTTTCTATTAATTTTCACCCGGCGGTTGAACCTCGGGAGGGTGGGAATCACGGATTTGCAATTCGGTAGGATTAGCCAAACAATTGAGGGATACAATTGGGTATCGAGACATTCAACTCACGGCGATCTATGAAGGCTTCGAGAGGAGTCAGATCTAATGATTAAGATGGGCTTAACCTGGCTAACTGCGTTATAATAAGGAGGCCGGCGTCTTATTATGGGTTCCCGGTGAACTTTATATCACAGGGAAGACTGCGTCATTTATAAAGAACTACTCGTCTTTATATCATGTCAGAGGATATTCTTAAATCTTTTGGACACGTAAAGATATTCACAAATCTTTACATATGAACCTACAGGGTAACGAGAGGTAATAGTGGTGTATTACGTCTCGTTGCCCGGCGGTTCTTTAACACTTGTGTTAGAACATTTTGGGGTAACCTTATGAGCATTAATTCCTGGAAATTTTCTTTTTTCCAGGGCGGAGTTCCGGCGGGTCCACAGAGGACCAGGTGAGGCCCGGGGGGAGTTAGCTTTTACCCAGTCTCTGCCATGGCTGCTCTAGCCCCTGTTTTTGCTCTTTGCTCAACGCCCTCATGTTCCGGAATCCCTATTTTTGCACATACTCTGTGCATTCGTTGTGTCAAATGCTTGGACCGATCAAGGGGTTTGTGGGTAACGAAGAATTGTACCTTTTGTAGTCAGCTCAGTATTAAAGTATTACAGCACAACAATCTGGCCGCGGAGGTTGCATTACGCGAGGTCAGACAACTTCTTACTAATTATGCTACTGCAGTGGCTCATAAAGCACTGCAGTGTGATAACGTAATTCTATGGGATCGTTTGTTGATTCAGCACCCCCCAATTAAACGTCCTCCTTCACGTAGTAAAGTCAATAAGTCGGCAGAGACTGGGCTGGGTAAAGGGCTTCTTCCCTCTCCCGGCACATCTAAGAGACCGCGAGAGCCGTCTCCCCCGACGACAGCTTCGGAGTCAAGATCTAGGTCCAGGTCACGGTCTCCTCTCAGAAAGCAGACACATAGTCACTCGACTTCACCTTCGCGGAAGAAGAGTAGGACAGACAAGACCAAGGACAGTTCTAGTGATACATCGAAGTCGAGGCGGAGTCACAAGTCTTCTAAGAAAGAGTCTCATGCACGAAAGTCCTCCCGGCATTCGCCGGAGTCTCGAACCTCGCTTTCTGCCCCTACTCCCGACATGTCTCAGGTCCAATCTGACAGGTCGGAAGTGGAGTCAGAGACTGTGGTGGGGGATATACCAGCGGACAAGTTGTCCCCAAATATTATTACCAGTTCCAATATTCTCTCTTTAGATTTAGAGGGTTCTCCCGGCAGTGATAACCCGCTAGAGGGCTCGAGTGAGGGCTCAGTCATTGGGGTGGGGCCTGGCTCACAAGTGAGTTCCGGCCAAGACCGGGGAGTTTGGAGATACTCCCAGCCATGGAGGGACAGCTCTCTTCCGTCTCAGGCAACACAGGTAGTGGCTGAAGTCCACCGGGACGCGGAGACCCCGTCTTCCATCCCTGACTTAACATGGCAACATCAGGGGGTCCCAGCCTCGGCGGAATCCTCTCAGGAGGGACCGGAGGCAGGGGATGAGGGTTCTATTATTTCTGAGGTGGGAATTCACGAGTCTAGTTCAGTCGTAGATAACTCTCAGAATAGGGATGCTTCACCTAATAGTTCTTCCTCTGCTCAATTTGTCACGGCGGATAAGATTAATGGGTTACTAGCGAGTGCTTTAACTAAGTTTTTTGGCCAGCAACCGGAGCCTCCTAGAGTTGGTCTGGGAGCATCCACGCCAACATCGACTGTCCGACCTCTGGCTACTTCCATTGCTTTGACACAAATTCTGCTCACTCCCCTTGTATCACCTACTATTGTTACTAGGCCAACTTCGGCGGCACTAACTACTTCCAATGTGCGAGTAGTAGCAGACGTAAATCCTCCCCCGTTAGACAAAGCCCCGATCAGAAAAGGGGCTATGCCTCTCTTATACGGGCCAGACGATTCTTGGGTATCATTGGTACCAACAAAGCCAGAGGTAGCACAGTCCACTATGTCAGGGGAGCTTCCGGTACCACGAGAGTGGGTAATCCAAGGGAATAAATCTAGGAAGTTAAGGGCTCTAGATATGCTGGGAAATGTACTTGATGTTAGTATTAAGGCCATCCCCAACTATTATCATCATGATTATTTTGTATATTCTTCTACACCTGCCCTATCCCCTGCGTCAGCTTCAAAACTATTTTCGGACTGGACAAAACATGACGGGTTCAATGATATCAAAGCGCTGTCAGCTCTAACCCCGGAGTTAGGTTTAAAGAAATTCACAGACTCAGCCGCGAATCCAGTTTTGAAGGTGGAGCAGTTGGGTCCGGGACCTTGGGTGGACTGGGAAGTCGAGGCGCAAAGCTTTGCAACTACATTCACTTCTAAAGCTTCACACCAAATTCCACAAGAAAGCCATTCTTGGTTCTCTCTCCCGGTATACTCTGCCGGCGGAGTTCCCTCTGCTCTATTTGCTTTTTTAGCTGCCCCTAAAATTAATCTATGCGAGCTTAAAGATCCTTTTTCTACACCTTCCACTGCTCACCTAGACCGGGAGTTTAGGCTACGGGGAAAGGCGTATAGACTATTTTCTCAGTATATAGTTACACAATACACAACAGGTAGCAAAGTCAATGCTAAGATCTGCTCAGGCTATCGCGGACACAGAAGTCCGAAAGGCGATCGAACTGTCTAGACGCTTGCTTCTCCAGACTTCTATACAGTCACTGGGAGATATACGCACGGCCTTGTTAGAGGCGGTGCGGGCAAGACAAGATCTAAGGATGTCTCTAGTCCGAAAGCTCCCGGATAGGATTGCTAATCAAGTAGTAATGTCCCCAGTTCTAACTGCCTCTTTAATGTCCCCGGAGGTGTGGAGGATGGTGTTTAACATGGCTCAGGCCTTGAAGCACAGTCCCGCCCCATCTAAGAAACCTGCTTTCACTTTTACCAAGCCCAAACCAGTCGCTAAAGCTCAGTCTGGTGGGGCAAAATCCTTTCATTTGCCTAAATCCTCTTCCACCCAAGGTCAGTACAGATACAAGCAAGGAAAGTCTTCAGGTAACCATAAAGGACAGAGGTATCAAAGGCCGGGCCAGGGCCGGTCTCCAGCCAAACCCGGCCAGTCGTCCAAACTTACACCACCACCACCACCAAAAAACTAGGGTCTCCCTCACTCCCAGGGCCAATCTTCCGGCGGGTGGATCAGAGGGTAGTCCAGCCGGCGAACCCTTGTCTGCTAACTGGGTCGTTCCGGGCGAATCATCGCGCATGGCCTTTAACCCTCCTGGCCCGGTTGTCATTTTAAAATGACACCACGAACTAAGGGCAGGAGCCCGGGTGTCATTTTAAAATCTGTAAGCTTGAAAGCCTATTCAGCTTGGTCTGAACGCCGTGCGTCCGACGCATGTAAACAAAGCCGATCGTTACGTCACCGCACCTCCGAAAACAAGAAGGAGAAGACTCGTTTGTTATTGTACGTCTGTATGTCGTTGTTTCAGTAGTGAAAAGATCGTCATATTGCTAACATCGCCTGCAAGTGCTCTCCACTGAAATCGTCATCACAACTGAACCAGTTGACATAGAGAGCTCTACTCAACGCCAGTCTACAGATTGGAAACCGCAATACATTTATAGATGCGTGGGAAATTTCTAGCAGTTAAACTAAACAAAAATACGGTAGCCTAGGCCTAGACGTTTTTCGGCCAGATCGCCCGGGTAGCCCACACTGTCATTTTGAGAGCCTGCCCGGGCCAGGAGGGTTAAACACATGGGCGAGGATGGTGGCACGCAAAGGCATCACCTGGCAGTGGCTCCGGCGACCTCGCTTACGTCAGCCGACAAAGGCAAATTTTGTTTCATTAGAGGTGGAGTCACTGATCCAAGAGATGGTGGCCAAGAATGTTATCATCCCGGTTCCTCAAAATTACCCAGTTTTTACATCCAAACTTTTTCTGGTACCCAAAAGGGACAGTGTTCAGATGAGGCCGGTCGTAGACCTGTCTTATCTGAACCTCCACATTCACAACGTGTCCTTCCGGATGCTGACAGTGAATCAAATCAGGCTAACACTTCCGCCGGAAGGGTGGATGTGTTCTTTAGACCTGACGGACGCGTATTGGCACGTCCCGGTAAACAAACGGTTTCAACGTTTTCTGGCCTTAAGAATCATGCATCAGACTTATGTCTTTCAGAGGATGCCGTTCGGTTTAAACCTAGCACCTCGCATATTCACGAAATTAGTCCGGCAAGCCCTGATGCCCTTGTTGCAACAAGGGATCAGGATTTTGTGGTATCTAGACGACTGGCTGGTGGTGGTGGAGACGGAACAGTTATGCATCAATCATGTCAACATAACATTAAATCATGTAAAATCTCTAGGATTCAAGGTAAACCTGGTAAAGTCAAACCTTGTTCCCTCATGAGTGGTCCAGTGGATAGGGCTGATCTGGGACACAGCTGCTCTCACTCTGAGTCAGAGTGTGGACAATCAAAACAGGTTTCGCAAGAAACTGTTTCTGTTTCTTCACAGTCTGACTACGACACGGAGAGTCTGGGAATCTCTGGTCGGCTCTCTCAACTGGATTCAACTAACTGTAAAGTTGGGCCGGTTGAAAGTCAAACGTTTAATTTTGGAGGGCAACACATTTTGTCCACTAATGCCGGCGGAAATATTATGGCCCATCCCAAAATTAATACACACCTTACTAGCGGTCTGGGCGGAGAGGGAAACATTGCACTCAGTCATGTCATGGACCTCTCCTCCGCCAACGGTATGGGTGGACACGGATGCGTCAGGCACGATAGGTTGGGGCTTTCAGTCAAACCTAGGGCTTTGGTCAAGGGCTTTGGTCCCATTCAAACTCCCGCTGTACCTAACCCGCCGGACAACCACGCCGGCGGGAGGACCCGACGCACTGGTGACGAACTGGAACATGTGGAGTTCCATTTATCTGTTTCCGCCGCCAGACGCTTCTCTGATGTGCCAAGTAGTAAACAAACTACAGGATTATCGGAGCGTAGTCTCGTTAATCGCGCCCCTGTGGCCGGCGCAGGCGTGGTACCAGCAATTAAAAACGTGGTGCCCGAACCCGGTGTCGCTCCCGGTCGGGTATTTCCACTTAGACACGATTGGCAACCTAGAGACCTCGCTGACTTTTGCATTATGGACATTCAGGAGGCCAAATGGCTAGCTCCGTATGGTAGAAACGTGACCGATAAATTCATGAATCAATACTCACAATCTACTAAGAGACAGTATCATTCGCATTGGCAGTCTTTCACTTCTTGGATACTCAGAACAGAACAATCCATGCCTTCGGTGGCTTTGGTTTTTAATTATTTAAACTATCTGTTTGAGCAGAAACGTCTATCTGTAGTAACGTTAAAGAATCACTTAACAGCAATTAGGATGCCATTCTTTGACCTTACAGGTCTAACCATACCATTAGCGGAGGAAGCAGGTTTCATGAGGGCATGTTTTAAACTCTGCCCACCTCCCCGTCAGCTCATGCCTACCTGGTCTCTGGACAAAGCGTTGTCATTACTTCATTCCCGGCGGTACCAAAATACTGCAGATTTTGACTTACTTTTAAAAAGGGCAGTATTCCTTATGGCTTTGGCTACCGGGAACAGGGTGTTTGAGCTGGCGGCGATGAGCAACACACCTAATTGAACCCCTTCCCCGGGGTTCATCGCCAAGAATGAACACAGTGATCACGTGTTTTTCAGAGTTCACGGTGCCGGCGTTGAAAAGGGGAAAGGTGCACCATAATTTATGTCCAGTGCAAGCGCTTACCAAATATTTGAAAGTCGCACCTAGGAATCAACAAGGTGCAACAAGGTTATGGGTATCAAGTACGGGTAAACGCGTAATGAAACGTAAACTGGCTTCTCTCTTAGTTAATGTCATTCAGGAAAGTAATCCCGGCGTTGTGGGTAGAGCTCACGATTTACGCGAATGGGCGACCTCTTTACGTTTCCTTAAGAATTTTTCTGTTGAGGACATAGCAGCCTTGCACCTCTGGTCCTCTAATCATGCTTTTTTGACTCGATACCTTTCAGTAGCTTTAGACAGGCCTTCCATGCCATGTATAGCTTTACGGCAGAGGGTCTAGGTGGCCTCTGGGTCACTTAGTGTTTAGATGAAGAAAAGAGAGGGGGGGGGGGTGCAGTCAGTGTAACATAGGACACCCTAGACCCCGCCAGAGTACGTGTGCAGGAGCTTACGAGCTGTGATACAGGGTGTAGGTGCTGTGATATAAAATTTATCTGTAGTATTCATTACACCCGCTATAATGAGTATAGCAACACCTGGGGCCTATAATGTAGCTGTACGTACAGGCAACGCGCAAGGCATCACTACAACACCTGCAACGGGAAGGAGCTCGACGACAACCCCTATCGACAGGATCACAACGCCTCCACCCTCAGGTGATGATAAGGGGGAGGGTACTGTTCAAGGACAATGGTTTAGGGTACATTCCACCAAAGGTAAAACTCATCACATACCTGAGGGGGAACAGAGGCTGAATGGAGGTACCGGTACTGGTACCACAAACAATGTTAGGAATTCTATGGCTGTGCAAATTCAACCTAGGAACTTTTTGCATCAGGGGATTAAGGGTAAATATAAAAGTACGGGGATAAGTACAGTTAAAAAAGTGAAAAGATCACGCATAGCCAAAGTATTCGCGACAGGTTTTAAGCCAGGAGTGACGGCATCCGACTTGAAAGAATATCTCTCCAATAAACTCAGTCTTAGTATGGATGTTGAACCAATTATTCCCTGGTCTGATAGGCACACATATATTTCATTCAGAATAAACTGTGAGTGTCCAAATCCCGAGGTGTTTATGGATGAAGAACTTTGGCCAGAGGAAGCATCGGTGTACTGGTGGAGAGAACGTAGGGCACAGGTACCGGTACCAACAAATGAGGACTCTATAACTACGGTAACCCACCCTCCCAACAACTCTTAATCATGGATATAAAGTCTACTTCATCTCCCAACAATTTGCGTATTGCTACTTATAACTGTAGGGGGCTCCCTAAAACCAACAGAGGGCTTCTCCTACGCCCTGATGTAGTAGACGTATTTAATACCAGTGATATTGTGTGCCTGCAGGAGACTTGGTATTTTAAACAGGATTTGGGTAACCTCAGTACTATCTGTGATAATTTTCATGGGTTTGGGGTCTCGACAACCGATGCTATGGATGGTCTAGTAGCAGATCACCCACCGGGAGGAGTAGCTATTTTGTGGAGGGACTCTTTAGACAGCCGGGTTAAACCACTTGTAACAAATTTACCATGGTGTACAGGTATAGAAATAGAAGATATCCAACGGAAAGTAGTTATTCTTAGTGTGTACTTGCCCTACCAATGTAATGAAAATGAAGAACAATACCTGGAATGCCTTGGAGAGCTAAGTGCTCTTTTACAAGAACTAAATACCACCTGCTACTCTGTAATAGGGGACTGGAATGCTAATCTGAAGGACATGAGTAACTCTCTGTTTGCTAGTCATATGACTAACTTCTGTGGTGAGCATGATCTAATTATCTCTTCTCAGCTCATGCTCCCTCATAGTAGTTACACATGTGTCAGTGCAGCATGGGGCTCAACGTCTTGGCTAGATCATACCGTAGCTAGTGCTGATTTCCATGATATGATAACAAATATAGAAATTCAGTATACATATACAGATGAAGATCATATCCCATTGACCTTAACAGCTAGTTTGGAAAGAGCGCCAGAATTAACCCAGTCAAACAATAGTGTAAATCCAAAACTGCCATGGGGCGGGCTTGACGAGGAGGAGTGTGAGCAATTTTGCACTTTAACACACACTCTCCTTTCTGAGCTTGATCCTGGCAGTGAGGATGCCATTACCTGTGAAGACCCCAATTGTGTTAATGCTGGTCATCGAGAAGAGGTCAGCAAGCTGTACAATAATATTATATCTTGTCTTACTAAGGCTAGTGACATAGTATTTCACAAGCATAACAAAAATTACTCTTTTAACAAACCTGGGTGGAATGACCATGTTTCAGAACTATACCAGGCATCCCGAGATGCTCGTAGTGTATGGCTGGATCATAACAAACCGAGACAGGGACCCATTTTTGACATGTTCACCAGACTAAAGGCTAGATGCAAGTATGCAATCAGATATATAAAAAACAATGAAAATGTATTAAGAAGAGAAGCATTGGCCAAAAACTTTGCTAGCAAAGACACATTGGCCTTCTGGAAGGATATTAAAAAAATGCATAATAGCTGCACACCTCTACCCGTTAGTGTAGATGGGATCTCTGGTACTAATAACATAGCCAATCTTTGGAAAACACATTACCAAACTTTGTTTAACTCTGTTGGGCACCAAGGAAATACCATTGCTGCTACAACAGAGTGTAACAAAGAAGAAAAATATGACACAATTAAAGTTACAAGTGAAAAAATCAAGGCTGCAATAAGTAGGCTAGATGCTAACAAATCCTGTGGTTTTGATGGTATATATGCTGAACATTTGAAGTACTCCTCCACTCTCCTCTTGGAGAAACTCAGCAGTTGCTTTACCAGCTTTCTAATCCATGGTTTCCTACCAGAATCTATTATGTCCGTTACCTTGATACCAGTAATTAAAGACAAGGCTGGCAAAATTACATCAAAAGACAACTATAGACCTATTGCCCTTGCCAGTATTGTAAGTAAGATACTAGAGTTAATCATTTTAGACAGAATCTCAGTGTATATCTCAACTAATAGTAATCAATTTGGTTTTAAAAAGAATCATGGTACGGACCAGTGCATCTACACTCTGAAGGAGCTAGTGGATGGGTACATCAAAATGAACAGCTCTATTTTTGCATGCTTTCTTGATGCTAGTAAGGCATTTGACAGAGTCTGCCACAATATCCTGTTTGATAAATTAGCAACAAGGGGAGTGCCATCCTATATACTGAGAATCTTGAAGTACTGGTACGCCAATCAAACATTTAATGTAAGATGGGGTAACATTATTTCGGATTCCTTTACAGTAACCAATGGAGTGAGACAGGGTAGTATTCTCTCACCTTACTTATTCAATGTATATATGGATGAATTAAGTGATAAATTGAATAAAGAGCAGATTGGATTGGTGGGAATAAAATCATCAACCATCTCATGTATGCTGATGATCTGGTCATTATTGCACCGTCTTCTGCGGGTCTGAGCAAACTTCTTGATATATGTGAATCTTTTGGTAGTAAACATTGTGTTAAATTCAACCCACTGAAAAGTGCTGTTCTTATATTTAGATCAAAATTACTGTATAAAAGTAAACTGCCAAATTTCTCACTCAATAATCAAATTATTCAAGAAGTAAACAAAATAAAATACCTGGGACACAATATCTCAAACGATTGCTCAGATGATGCAGATATCGGCCGTCAGCGCAGACAGCTATATTTACGTGGTAACACCATCTTGAGAAAATTCCACATGTGTAATTGGGAAACTAAAGTCACTTTGTTCCGGACATATTGTTCCTCTATGTACACGGCCCATTTGTGGTGGAAGTATAAGAGAGCCACCATAAATGGTCTGTGTACATCCTATCATAATATACTCAAGATGTTCATTGGTCTCTCTAAATATGAAAGCACTAGTATGGTGTGCACACTGTTGGATGTGCAGTGCTGTCGGGCTGTCATCAGGAGACTGGTGTACAGCTTTTCGCAGCGACTGCAATCCTCCAGTAACACGCTGATTGTAGCTCTTTGGTCTAGTGATCATATCTATGAATCCCGTATTATATCTCACTGGCAGAAGCTGCTGCACACATAGTATGTAATGTAATATATAGGTCTAATTGAACTATGAGCAATGATCTGTGCAATAGGTGTTAACCAACATTGAGCAATAGCCTTAGTTAGCCTATCTGTGTTATATTGTGACAAAATGTGATATGTGCTCTATTCTGTAAATAGGCCTACTGTATATTTTATTTTATTGTTTCTTTATTAATATATCTTTGTGTATAATTATTATCTGTGCTCTGACGAGAAGTGTATGTGATATGGACCATTAGGTCGTACTGTATTTATACTGTATCTATCTTATGTGTCTGGAATAAAGAATTATTATTATTATTATTATTATTACAGGAAATTGTGCTAACGTACAATCATAGTAGAACGACAATGCTTGTTGTAAATAGTTTTGGCTGTGAAGCAATATAATTTTAAGTAATCTTAGTAGTTGCGGCCGCAACTTGTATTTGTAATGTAAGTACCTCTGCAGAAGTACAAGAATTCAGTACTTCTGCGACAGTACACGAGTTCCTTTTATTTTTAGGCTATAATTTTAGATATATATCCAGGAGTTAATGGGGTTTATATGTGCACATGTAAACTTTGATGTTTTTTATTTTTCACCACTTACTTTAAGTGGGGTGCCTTCTTAACTACCAGCTCTGTGTACAGAGTCTCGGAGTTAACCCCTTTTTTGTCCAAGCAGGCTTCTTCGAAGCACGCTCCTGCTTGTCACCTGTTTTGTATATTTATATGCTGTATAAAGTTTATGCACACAAATATATCTTTTTTACAAAGTATGAATACTATGTGGTTGTTTGATTATCTGCTTTTGCTAGAGTTATGATATGATTACGAATGTCCCCCTCCAGTCTTAGCTATCAGGCATAATCGTCAATGATGGAGGGGCCACTAATAAATTATAGGTTTGACTCCTGCAAGGAGATAAAGAAACCTAATATTTAGTAGTGGCCCCGTAATCATTGACGACTGGGACCCTCCCGACCATCCCCTTCCCATTCGTTGATGTATTAAGGATTTTGGTTTACTTGATATGTCAGTGAAGGAAGAATGACGCCTGAAGTCAGCGTCTGGTCAAAGATCCACACAAGTACATCCACGAAGTTATGGAAAGCTTATGATTAGTTATTCTTATTTTCTTTTTATTTGTTATTTTTTACGAAGTTTTTTCGTAGTGAGTACCCAATTTCATAATGACGAACCATGAGTGAGGTTGCGTACGCTCATGATGAAGGCTCCTCAATTTTTTATGCTCTGCGCAGTAGATTCAAACTACGGTAAATGAGTGTTTGAAGAGGATGCCTTATGTAATAGGCATAATCGTCAATGATTACGGAGCCACTACTAAATATTAGGTTTTCTTTATCTCCTTGCAGGAGTCAAACCTATAATGGTGTTGCTCCTTTACTCCTGCCTGTTAAGTCCTCAGGCCTCCAGATAATAATGTAAAGGACGTCATTAAAGACAGCGTGCTCTGGACACAAGTTTATTTGAATTCCTCCGTCGCGCTCCTCCTTACACAACATCGTAACAACGGCTCCTCCTTATAGACATATACACTACATCCCTCCTTTTCTTATAAAACATATATAATTCCTACAATATCTTTATATTATACCAGTACAGTACAATCTTTATTGAATATAACTATAACTTATTACAGTTCTGTACTGAAAATCATAATTGGCTAATAGAATCTTCTGAATACCAATACTTATCCATAGAATCACTGTATACATTAATTCACTAATAACACTACTGGAGTGACCTTAATCTGTTCAAATTGTATATTGCATTAAATATAGAATTATCCATTTTACATGAATGATTAACAAACATAATAAACTAAATATTTAATTATCTCTAGGATAGGCCATTTGAGCCATGATAACTACTGGTATCACAATCATAGATTTAACATAAATAATTAATACAGTAGTACTGTAAAATACTGTATATCAAAATCATGAGCTAAACATAAATTAGTAATACTGTATCAATACTGGTACAGAACTGTAGGCTATACCAAATCATAAACTAAACTAAACAATATCATATGCTTGAATATCATGTACAAACATTAGGTTGTCATGTGACATAATCCTTAAACCTAACAGGTCTGTGCACTGTCCTTTTAGGTCTCTCACTACTTGATATTTGTTCCCTCTGACTCATGTGTGCTTGACTGTCATTCCCCTCATCATGCACCACATCCATTTCTTCCTCATTCATTCCTCTTTTACTCCAATCATCATACAACACATCCATTTCTTCCTCATTCTTCTCTCTTCCTCTCTCCCACAACTGTCTTTTTCCATCCATACTATCAAACTTCACTTTCTTCAAGTGAGTCACATTCCTCCTTTTCTGGTTACCATCACTCCCTTCTATTTGAACACTGTTCCCTCTTTTCTCAATGACTCTGTAAGGTGCAGGGCTAAATTTAGGTGATAGCTTATTTTCCTTGTTCTGTTTCAGCACTACTATGTCATCTTTCTTTACATCCATCTCTTTAGCATGCATTCTTGAATCAAAATAGGCTTTCTCTCTCGCTTTCCTCAATGCATCCTTATCTCTAATAGCTTCCTCACACAAACTTGATTCAGTACTCCAGATTGGTAATTTTGTTCTCATCTTCCTTCCATACATCATTTCAAATGGGCTAATACCAGTAACGCTGTGAGGTGTGCTTCTATAGGCTACAAGAAATTTATTCAAATCTTTCTTCCAGTTACTACCCTCAACATGAAATGTGCGAATGGCCTTTAACAAAGTTTTATTTTGTCTTTCCACCTCTCCATTAGCTTGAGGTGAATAAGGTGTAATCCTTCTGTGAGTTATACCTGAAGTTTGTACAAAATTATGAAATTCTTCAGATACAAATTGAGGTCCATTGTCTGACACTATTACTTCTGGTATACCATGACATGTGAACCAATTGTCCAGTGTTTCAATTACCTTACCTGATGAAGTGTTACGCAAAACTCCCACTTCAAACCATCTTGAATAATAATCTACACCCACCAACAAACTCTCTCCCCCTGGAAATGGCCCACACAGGTCAATACCAACATGCTGCCAAGGTTTTTCAGGTAACACAGTTGGTTGCAATGGTTCAGGTTTAGTGTTGGAGCTCATTAATTGACAAGGCTGACAGTTTTTAACAAAGTGTTCCATATCTCTATCAATACCTGGCCACCACACTCTCTCCCTTAGTCTCTGCTTACATTTGACAATGCCCTGGTGACCCTCATGTGATAATTTCAAAATATGTTCCCTTAGTGTTTCTGGGATTACAATTCTGCTACCCCTGAGCAACAGTTTGCCAACTGTAGTCAGTTCTTCATGTATAGACTTAAAATTAGGTAAGTTAATCCAATCACCTGTCCTCACTGCTTTTCTAACGTTACATAAAGTCTCATCTTTTGCTGACTCTACTTCAATTTCTTTTGTAGTCATAGCTCTAGGTGTCACACATTTTATAGCTCTAGGTGTCACACATTTTGCTATCAAATAAACATACTCTTCAGCTACATTAGACCTAGGAAGATCCTAAAGCGGCAGTCTAGACAATGCATCAGCAGCATTAAATTTACCAGGTTGATACTTTACTTTGAACTTATATGGCTGGAATCTGAGAGCCCATCTTTCAATACTCAAGGGTGGTTTGGATTTAGGGGAGTAGATACACTCTAGTGGTTTATGGTCTGTTATTAGATCAAATTCTAGTCCATAAAGGTACAATCTTAGCCTTTCACAAGCCCAGACTACTGCCAAAGCCTCTTTCTCGGTCTGTGAATATCTTCTCTCAACATCTGATAGTGACCTACTGGCATAAATTACTGGTTTGTAAAATCCATCCGACTGTTTTTTAACCAAAATTGCACCCAAGCCAACTGGACTTGCATCAACAATAACCTGCATATGCAGTTTTGGATCAAAATATGCCATTGCATGTGCACAAGTCAACTGATTCTTCAAATCAATGAATGCTTCCTCTTGCTGTTTTCCCCATACCCAGGGTTGTTCAGATCTTGTTAACATTCTAAGTGGCTCTTCCCTTGTGGCTAAGTTGTCAATATACCTACTACAGTATCCAACAAGACCTAAGAAACTTCTAACCTCTTCTGCATTTTCTGGTCTCTTGGCTCCCTTTACAGCTTTGATTTTACTTTCTGATGGTCCAATTCCCTTCTTAGACAACACATGCCCCATGAATACAAGCTTATTCATACCAAATTCCCTTCTTAGACAACACATGCCCCATGAATACAAGCTTATTCATACCAAATTCCCTTCTTAGACAACACATGCCCCATGAATACAAGCTTATTCATACCAAATTCCCTTCTTAGACAACACATGCCCCATGAATACAAGCTTATTCATACCAAATTCCCTTCTTAGACAACACATGCCCATGAATACAAGCTTATTCATACCAAATTCCCTTCTTAGACAACACATGCCCCATGAATACAAGCTTATTCATACCAAATTCCCTTCTTAGACAACACATGCCCCATGAATACAAGCTTATTCATACCAAATTCCCTTCTTAGACAACACATGCCCCATGAATACAAGCTTATTCATACCAAATTCCCTTCTTAGACAACACATGCCTCATGAATACAAGCTTATTCATACCAAATTCCCTTCTTAGACAACACATGCCCCATGAATACAAGCTTATTCATACCAAATTCACACTTCTTTGGGTTTACAGTTAGGTTTCTTTGACACAGGGTACTCAAAACTCTCTAGTCTTTCCCTATGTCCTTGTTCAGATGAGCCATATGCAATAATGTCATCAGCAATAACCTTAACCCCCTCACAACCTTGAAGTACTTGTTGCAAGATATGTTGATACTCTTCTGGTGCACAATTTACTCCAAACATCAGTCTCTTGTACCTAAACAGGCCTTTGTGCGTGATGAATGTTGTTATATCTCTACTTTCTGGTGCTAGTTCAATTTGATGGAAACCCCACTTTAAATCTAATTTAGAAAAAATCTTAGCACCATTCATGTCTAGCAACAGTTCATCAATTGTTGGGATAGGGTGTCTAGTTCTCAAAACAGCTTCATTCACATGCCTCATATCCACACACAATCTAATATCCTCCAAATTCTCTGACTAAGGCACATATCCACTGTTATTCAGCATGTTTACTTCATTACCACAAAGATTATCTGTTTTACACTCTTCAATTTTGAGAATGCCCAACTTCATGGCAGTGCATTTCCCCAACAAAGATGCACTGGTACCCTCTACTATTGGAGGATTTTTGCGAATCAAAGTAAAACAAACCCGAAAGAATTCTATAGTTATATCAGAAAGAAAAAAGTAGTTACTTCAACTGTTGGACCGTTAGTCGATGAAAATGGAGAATACACCAAAGACGAAGTACAAATGAGTAATGCCCTCAATACCTTCTTTGCATCAGTTTTTACAACAGAAGACCTCAGTGATATCCCTACACCATCGCCGATTCAGATTGATAATTCAG
The DNA here is from genome assembly GCA_032716605.1 of Paralithodes platypus. Classification (NCBI taxonomy): domain Eukaryota; kingdom Metazoa; phylum Arthropoda; class Malacostraca; order Decapoda; family Lithodidae; genus Paralithodes; species Paralithodes platypus. The sequence continues at coordinate 18,766,241 of CM064544.1, read as the reverse complement.
ATGTTCTAAGCAATATCACCGTTACAGAGAGAGAAGTATTTGAATTGTTTAGATAAACTCAAGGTAAATAAAACGCCTGGACCTGATACAATCTCGCCTAGAGTTCTAAAGGAAGCTAAGGATGAGCTCTCCAAACCACTGACATTACTATTCAATAAATCCTTGCAGTCTGGAACTATGCCTGATCAGTGGAAGATAGCCAACGTAACACCGATATTCAAAAAAGGCAGCAAATCCCTACCCAGTAACTATCGTCCAATTAGCTTAACCTCAGTTGTATGTAAAATGCTAGAAACGGTCATAAGAGACAGACTCGTAAATCACTTAGAAGAAAATAACATACTTAAAGATACTCAACACGGCTTTCGTAAAAAACGTTCCTGTTTAACAAACCTCTTAGACTTCTTCCACAATATCCTCAACCTCTACGATGAGAGTAAAGCTGTAGATATTATATACCTTGATTTTCAAAAGGCCTTTGACAAAGTTCCCCACAAACGTTTACTGCTAAAACTAAAAGCGCATGGAATACAAGACGGTGTGTTGAAATGGATAGAAAATTGGCTCAGCGACAGAAAGCAAAGAGTAGTCATAAACGGTAAGGCATCTAAATGGACCAATGTAAGTAGCGGGGTACCCCAGGGATCGGTACTAGGACCAATTCTCTTTCTAATTTACATCAACGACATAGATGAGGGTCTCACCTGTACAATCTCAAAATTTGCTGACGATACAAAAATTGCAAATAGCGTACTCTCAAAAGATCACGTTGACGATATGCAACACAATCTAGATAAATTGTCACATTGGGCCCAAATTTGGCAAATGAGTTTCAATGCGGATAAATGTAAAGTACTACATATCGGATACCTAAATGAGAAAGCAAACTATTCGATGAATGGCACTCAGCTTAAGAATGTAAACAGAGAAACCGATCTGGGAGTAACAATATCGAGTAACCTAAAACCGAGTCAACAATGTTCAGAAGTTGTTAAGAAGGCAAACAAAATAATTGGCTTTATAGGCAGATCATTTGAGCATAAATCCAAAGATGTAATCCTAACCCTTTACAATTCCTTAGTCCGCCCTCTTCTGGAATACTGCGTTCAATGCTGGTGCCCTTATTACCAAAAAGACATAAACAAGCTAGAACGAGTTCAACGTAGAGTTACCAAAATGATACCTAGCCTAAAGAACAAACCATACGAAGAGCGTCTTAGAGAATTAAATCTATTTCCTTTAACCCAGCGCAGATTAAGAGGTGACTTAATTCAAGTGTTCAAAATCATCAAAGGCATCGACAATATGAACTGTAGTAAGTACTTCACTATCGACCAATCTAATTACACACGGGGAAACCGTTGCAAAATTATTGGTAAATCTTTTAACTCACACGAATCTAAGAATTTCTTCTTCAATCGAGTTGTCAACTTGTGGAATGGGCTTCCCCGAGATGTTATAGACTGCAGCACCGTTGATTCATTTAAATTCCGGCTAGACAAATATCTCGCATCAAACCCGCGACTGACTGCGTTTGTAAATGAATAACTTTATTTTATCCTCCCCTCAGTTACTAACCCATATGTCCCCTACTAACTTCCTAGTCCTGCCACGTTAGTGGCAGGGCAGTAGTTCCCTTACCCACTCTAAACCACTGTTTGGACACTTGATCCTCAGTGTTTTGGAGGACAAGCAGCCTAGAAGGGTCACTAGATCTGTTGTTGCTTGATTTCCTTTGTACTCCTTTGTACTCCTTTGTACTACTACAACAACCTCAGTTATCAACTTTATACCATTATAGGATACCTCGGCCTGAAATTTACCCTTTAGTACCAATGGAGTGTCAACTCCGTATGGATACAGTTTCTTGCTACATGGTACTACCCTAACATTTAGCTTCTGGCATATTTCTTCACTCACAATATTACAAGATGCTCCAGAATCAACAATAAATTCTACACAAGTACCATTCACTCTCAAATTTAATGTAGTTAAGTCATTTGATTTGAAACTATCCAATTTAAAGATACAATCACTTGAATCATCTGAGAGAAAATCTTTGTATTCCTCTTGAACATGGTTTGCTTGATCACTAGGCCTATGGTGGCTAGTTGATGTTCGACCCGAACCTCTCCAATGTCCACTCCAGCCACGGCTCGCACCTCGCGGCTTCCATTCCGATTGGTATCTTCGGTCTGCTCGGTCTTAGCCTTTTCCTTGGTCCTGACTCTTGCACACTGCTGCAAAATGTCCTTTCTTATGGCATTTATAACACTCTTTGTCTTTGGTCATGGTACATTGATGTTGAAAATTTCCTTTCTTACCACACCTCCAGCAGGGTCCTGGCGATCTTGTTGTTACGACCGGGGCTACGAATAAAACAAGGGCACTTAATGATTGGACTAGTAATAGGGCACTATGCAACAACGGTACGCTAGATCCAAACCCTCGAACTTATATGCCGGCAAACAAAACACCTATACCCTCCAGGGTTAATCTGCAATAGCGGGGTATCCTTAACTGGGCATAAATGTACTCTACTTCAGGCTAACCGGCACTGGTATAGCCTGATAACAAACAAGATGCGAGTTACATTAAAATGCATAAAAAAGAATCTATGGAAAGATCAATTAAATCACTGCAAGATTTAATACAATAAAAAGATGCTTCAATACAGTTACTCTAAACAACAATAAACTCTTCACTCCTATCTGAAAGAAAGTGAAGTATAGTCCTACAGCATAGACCTGGAAACTTCTGAAGAAAGTCTGATGCTCGTACTGATCTTGAACTATATAAAGGCAGGAGGCAGGACACCACACGTGTAAATCGAATACACAAAAAGATAGGACATATAATGTTAACTGACACGAGAATACTATAAATGCGCAACGGTAGCAATGCTCGACACTAAAAGAAGTACTTCCTCATCAACGAAACAGTCTGCTATGGTTGTGTGGCTCAACAACAACCTAGACTAATAAATACTGTGAAAAATAATGCGCACATATCAAAGAGCTTATATTAAATACTAACAAGTGTCTACTCGATTAATAATGTCTAGCTGGGATACTCTAGGTAAGGAACTGGGGTTGAGCAAGACAGGCTCGTAGCCTAGCGATGTCCTTAAGACTGCATCCTTTAAGTTACGTTAATTGACAAGGGGGCTCTCTCGATAGATCCAGATCACAAGTATCTGGTTCTATCCTGGCGACCCTCTAAAGACAAGCAAAGAGGCAGCAAAGTGTGTAACTGGTACAGGCCAAAACCCTCAGTCAACACAATGCTGCACTCGCAAAGGACGCAACCGAAAAGACAACCCAGGCTACCACAGAACCGGTCGAAGTCGTGTAGGTATAAGCAAACCGTAGACACATCGGAGACAACGACTACAGTTACCTTATCCCAGTCTAGCATTAAATAAAAGAGCAGAAACACTAAATCATAATAATGGAGACACACAAAGTTCTTAACCTATACTAACTAAGAACCCTCAAACCTATTCTAAGTACTTGTAAATATCTCTGAGGAAGGCGCATGCAATACAATGGGCCGGCTATGAAAACCGTATGCAGAACCCAAGGGGAGTGTTGTGCAGTTAATAAAGGTTAGAGTATGGAAAGAGAGAATCGAGTGAGAGAAACAGTGATAAAGGTGGTGATCAGGAGAGAGTATGCAAAGTGTTATGCCCTGTTTTTCTACAGGATTAACTTGGGTAATGTGAGTTCTAAATGACTGGATATATAAGGCTGCATGCACAATACAAGATATGAGGAATAGAGAACACAAAGAAACACATGGTAACAAGTTACACGATCACGTTTATTTATATACCACAGCAGAATACTCGTGCAAGACAATATAGAATCGAACAACACTAGCATAAGTGGATCTGGATGGAGCCTAGTCTCCCACTTCCAACGTTCAGGTATTAATCTTCTGATCACTGGCTTTATTTCAACAGGTTTATATACCGAAGACCATCAATGTTACTTATAGAATCATATTCACTGTTAGATTTATTACTGGTAGCTCTGGTGCACAAGTAGTAGTTCACAGACTAGATTAGACACACGTATTTTAGAGCACGGGAATTCTAGTAACCTCAGGGGGTACTGATCTAAGTTTTATATTCTTGTCTCAGAAATACATAGAACGCAAATCAGTGGGCGAACATTCAGATATCACTAGGGTTTCCTTCTAGGTAATAATATCTGGGTATATGGTTGATTACGAGAGTTAGTATCGCCTGTTAATTAATGAACACTGATACGCTTAGCACTTCCTAATTGAATGGTTATATGAATTATACTGGGGCAAAGAGATAGCCACTTCGTAGAAATATTAATTAGTGAATCTCTAAACAGCACTGTAACCTGTAGTACTGATAAAGGGAATCTTGGGTAGTATCTGATGGGTCTGGTCCTGGTTATCTTGCGTCCATGATGTTGGGGGCTAACGACTGGTTCCGCGGCCATCCAGGGGGTCCATATGTGTGAAGTTCTCAAATACGTGGACAGGTCCTTCTATCCAAATCTGCCACGGAGTCTGCCGGCTCTGGAATCTCTCAACTCCGGAACAACACAAGGGCAGAGCTAGAGGTTAACTGCAGGGTAGTGACCACTGGTTGGTGTCTAGCTTTCAACTGATTTGACTGGGGGCGGGAGCTAGGTTTATAGGCTCGGTTCTGGACCCTGTAGACAGTAGGGATCTCGAGTCTTATGGACTTATTTGAGCTCTCAATAGATATGGGGACTAGGTAAGATGTTGATTACTGTTGTGGCACATGGCTATAGGAAGCCTTCATATTTTAATATAACTGAGCCTTAGTAAGAGGTACTATTTTGGCTATACTGGAAGTATTTAGGGGAGAGAGACTGGATCTACTTTGCGAGGAGGATGGGGACAGCTGTGATAGGAGCGTCTCTTTAGATTGTTCAATCTTCATTCTATGGTATAGCTGAGGTGCTAATTTAGTGATCAGAGTATGCAAGAAAGGTAAATGGTTTATTGTGAGTTAATAGAGGATAGTAAAGGTGTTAGTCATGCATGGTTAGTTCATTGATAGGAAGAATTCCTGTGCTACCTGGCAATGACTCAGAAGTCAAAACAGGGGCCAGGTATACCTCCGCGGGGGTGGGGGTCTCCCTCCTCGGGTGGGCAAAAAGGTGGAGCTGGGCGCCCTCTCTCTGTGATAGTCGTCCGGCGGCTGTGGCTAGGGGCTTGCCATATCACCAGTGTTTGTAATAACCCTCTGTGTATGAGACAGATGTGGGTGTCCTTAATACCAAAACCGAAGGTGCCTTGGCTAGCTGGTTTTACTCGGCTGGTTGTTAATTGTAGGGTTTGCTGGATGTGGTGGAGACTGGGTTGCTAACTCTGCCACATTTATCTGGAAGTATGGCAATAGAAGTTAGTTACTGGTGAGGCGGCTAGCCTCGCACTGACAACCATTGAGTGCCGGGTTGTGAATGGGTTGTAAGAGAATAGATGGCATGCAAGGGGTTAGTAAAGTTCTAATGTTGTCCTGGCCTACTAAGTGAAGGTAGGCTGGATAGGAGTATATATATAAAAGGTTGGAGAGCGTTAGCAACGGGAAATTCAAGGATCTTCAAGAGGTATGAGAGAGAGGCTAGGTCGGACAAGAGTAGAGAAGCGCGGGGTCTTATAATGAGAGGGGAGGAGTTCAGGGGGGCTATAGGGGAATTTGACCCTAAGGTCTCTGGGCGTGGGGGTGGCATTAGGCTGCAGTTGATATTGGAGTTTGAAAAGGCAGTGGAAGTACGTTAGCCAAATGCTACCGGGGAATGCAACTATGGGGTGGTATATGAGTCTGGAAAAGATAGAGTTATGTGATCAGTCCGAGGGGTTATGGATACTATTAGTTGGCCCTGGGAACTGCGTTTTCTATGAAATATATATATACCAACAAAAGCGGCAGTTCGTAGGGGTACTTAGTTATTGTTTCGGGGTACTTATGACAGATACTGGTAACATTTAAGGTTATCTTATACAATCTCTGGTTGGGGTAAGAGGTGTATGACACGAAGCAAATTGGCGTAGTGTGGACTGTGGATACGAAGGAGGCAAGTGGAAGACGTATGACAATTGTTGAAAAGTAAATGGAAAAAGGTGAACACATTGGCGGATAAAGATACTTAACCTAAGGATTGAATACATAGATTTATGGGGCGATGGGTCTTCAGAAAGCTTAGTCTGGCAAGACAAGATGTTAGGGAATGTCAATATTAATACTTAAACTAAGGATTGCATACATCGATGAACGACGACATTATAGTCGTCGTCCTAATAAGGTGATGAAACCTGGTTGATCTGTACTTGGCACAATACGACACAAGGACAGTGCCGCTATGTCGTATCAATACTGGTGGCAGTTAATATTATAGAGACATTTAGTTACTAGAGGAACAATGCAAGGGGGCGACTGAGCACGGGTTACATATATCTATACTCGTCATGGGAAATGATATACGAGGTCTAGGGACAGGCGTGGGTGTTTTAACTTCTAAGATATATAACATCTACTTCTCGGATGTAAGAACATACATAGATATAATTATGGCTGTCTGATGTGTTGGCATTGGCTCAACATAGGGACAGGGCATGGGTGTTTTTAATATGAATGTATATTCCTGTTCATCATCTTTGTAGTTAGGAGTGTAGGACACGAGGGGGTAGTGTACGTGAGGTGTGGAAAAATTGTCAGTTTAGAAGGGGTATCTAGGTGCGGCCTGGAGCTGCTTAGCCCTGCGGGCTTGGGCCTGTCTGAATTGGCTGGCTCGGTCAGCTGGTCCTTTCGTTCTGTGGACCTTTCCTTTGGGTGTTTCTGTGTGGTGTTCGTTCGTGGCTTCTGTGGTGGGCTTCTCGTTCTGGGGCATTTTACAAAGGGATGTTAGAAGCACGCACGCCAAGCCTGTCCTGACGAGGACAGCTCCTGGGGACCCTCATGGAGGAGGTAAGTTACACAGGAGCCCGCAAAGGCGTGATGGTCGGCCAATCACGGGCCGAGACGTCACAAGACAGCAGGTGTCACGTGACACAGCAAAACACGCCGTCCAATTACGAGCGAGAGGCAGGAATGCAGCTGTACAAAGACACTTACTACCCCCTCGCTCTGAAAGTCTTTCTCATTCACACGCTGGTACTATTATCACTACTGTTGATATAAAATATAACCCGTTGTCACAGACGAAAACAAAGACCACCACTGGACTGTCTGTGACAATGCGATTACTAGGAAAGAAAGAACAACATTCTCTGATAACTGTAGCCCATTTCGATGTCCCTGGCGAGCGCTAGTGGCTAACGAGAGGCGATTCTGCCAACGCTGGTAGACGTCACATTGTCCTTTCACTGTTTTGTCTACCTACATTCCCTCTTCCTCTGCTGGTAGGCCTACTTCGCGTAGAGATTGACTGAACACAGTTAACCGAGTGAACTCCGGGTACTGTACTAGCATTGTGTTCCATTTGTTTCGCCTGTGTATCAGCTGCCTCATGTAACCTAGGTATTTCTAAAATCTTGTCCAAAGTCAGGTCTTTTTCCCGCAAAAATCTGATTCTTAGTCTCTGTGATTTACACTTTTCAACTACCTGGTCTCTTAAAACTTCCTTCTTGATGCCTTCTGGGAATTCACAGGACACACTCAGCTGCTTTAGCCTAGTCACAAAACTGACCATAGATTCTTGGGAAAGTTGAGCTGCCTGATGGAACATATGTCTTTCATAAGGTACATTTTTATATTTGAGAAAATAACTGTCCAAGGCGGTCATTGCATTACCCAAAGTTTCACCCTCTACCTCCAATGTCTCAAATATGTCCATAACCTCCGAAACCGCCATATGCAACAACAGAGCCCTCTTTTGCTTGTCATCCTTAATTCCACTGGCAACTGTATAGAGAACAAACGACTTCTTCCATTTCTCCCACCTCTGTCCTTGGTTTGTGGTGTCCTCCAGCGAAAATTTCTCTAGGGGCGGGATGTTGAGTGAAACCGCCATGTTTACGTTGCGTTAGGCTACCTCTGGGCCTGGCGTCGATGTTGTCACCTTAGTTCCTAGTGTCACAGCTTCCTCTGCTACTCCACACTTATTTCTTCTTGTGCACTATACATTCGCCATCCTCGTAGCCATTTGTTAAGTCCTCAGGCCTCCAGATAATAATGTAAAGGACGTCATTAAAGACAGCGTGCTCTGGACACAAGTTTATTTGAATTCCTCCGTTGCGCACCTCCTTACACAACACCGTTACAACGGCTCCTCCTTATAGACATAATCACTACACTGCCCTTCAAAGTTAGCTAAGCCATCTACATATACCATCAGCACCGATCCCTTGCAACACCTCAAAAACGTCCTCCACACTGCACAAGTATGCCAAGATACCACCAAGGACGTCTCACCACCTCGAAACCCATATGTAATCAACGATCTCGTCATGGTTGCAAAATTGCCAGTAATCAACAAACTAGACCTAGATACGTGAGCCCCTATAAAATCATCAAAGTCCCAAATCTGTATCAGATCATCATAAATTATCACGGAGTGCCTCGGGTATACCGCAATCGCTTTGTGAGGATTTATCGTCCTCTGATCATGGATAGAGATAACTCCTACCCTAGTACCCCGACGCCCACTACCCCACCACCATCTCCCACGCCGCATCACCCACCCGACCGTGAGTTACCACACCCTTCACCTCTCCCGCCTGTAACTGCTCCTATAACTCTCCCCTCATACTCACCTTCACCTCCCACGCTCTCCAAACTCGTGTCGCCCTCCTTAACTTTCCCATAAGCCATCACTCAAATATTTCCCTCTTCCTCCCTCCTCCAACACCCCTCAATCCTACCTATCAACCTCACAAAAAAAAAAAAAAATACATCCTCACCCACCCCAAACTGCCCTTGTTACACCCTCCGCTTTAGATTCCCCTCCACCCTTTCCCGCCGTGCTACAGCCAGACGCTTGCCCATCACATTTTCCCCCACCTCTCTTAAACATCGTAAATATTCTTCTTCTTCTACCTCACCTACCTCATCCAACCCTTCGTCACCTCCCCCACCATCATCTTTATCCTCTAAATCCACTAATGTTCCTCTGCCTCGCCCTTCCTCTAAGCATCACAAAAAAACTTCAACTTTCCCAGCCCACCTCTCTTCCTCCTCTTCCCACCCAACCCCCTTAATACCTTCATCCCTTCCCCGTCGCCTTGCTCTCCCTCGTCAACCTCAAGTGTCCCCCCTGTGTCTCCTAAATCATCTATTTTTATCCCTATTACTGTTCAATCCCCACCCCCTCGCTCAACCCCACCTCGCACCCACAACCCCAGACCACCATCCACCCTTGTCAACCCCTCCCTCACTGTTAACCTCTTCCTCAACCTCATCTACCCCGATTTTCACTACAACTCGCACTAGATCGGGTCATCTTTCCAAGCCCCCGGCTCATTCTTCCTCAATTTTTCACCAAATACCAAGCCCTTCACCTGTCCCTCACATCTCACCAAACATAACCTCACGTAACCCCATCATGTTGGCTCCAGCCCTCTGCATAGCGAGCACAACTAGCACAGATCAGGCACCCTCACCCTCCATTCCCAACACCCTTCGCCCCTCATTCAGGTCAAAGGGTACTTTTGTGTCCGCAGAGGGTAATAAAACTAAGTCATTGACATGTCAAAGTATCACTTCCTCTCTAACCTCGACTGTGTCAAGACCTACCTCAGCCCATCCAGTTCCAAAGAAAATGGCATCTCCAAAGAAAACAGCAACTAAAACTACCACTACCCTGGCTGCCATAGAGGTTTCATTTATCGACAAAATTAAGTGGTTTAAAGCTGATGAGATGCAGATTAAGTCACTAGCATCCTTGTCAGTCAATGAGAAGTTCGACATAGACCAAGAACTTAGTACTGCTAATACAAGTCTGCCTAAGCCCCATAAGCCTGGATTTGTACCACAATACTCTATCGAGATTCAGGACAGTCATACTTCTAACTGTCCACCTACGCCCGGGAAAACTTTATGTTTACGGAGTGCAGGGGATCCTTTAGTTTCATATCCCAGATTCAGCGTGGATAGTAGTGTCGTGAGTCGCACTAAGACGAGTTGGAATCTTGGAATCGTTTGGGCCTGAACCTAGCTGGGACGTGTGAATATCTCAGTGCCCCTGTAGTCAAAGGCACGACAGCCCATGACCCAACTCCAGTCTTCGCTCAAACTCGTTCTACCAGCTGTGTATCTACTCTCTACAAAATCCTTTAAGTGTTTTTCCTAGTTTGTAATGGTAACAATGATTACAGTGACAGTCTAGACTTAGGTATGCCAAGGTTTTTCCTTAATTAACGTCAGACAGAAGAATTTTCCTCTCTTCCCTTCTTTATATATTGTGACGCCTCCCGGCGTTAGCAGAATGGTTGCGTGGGACATTGCAGCTCGCTAGCGCTTGCCAGGATGGGGGGATAGGCTACAGTTTTCCTAGAATGATCTGCTTTATTTCATTAGTGTCGTGTTGCCACAGACAGTCTAGAAATGATCTTTGTTTTGGTCTGTGACCGCGCCTTATATTTTATATTCGCTATAATATAAATGTTGCTTGTGTGGGAGGCGAGCGAGAGAGGGTGAGGGGGTACACCCGGCAGCGAGGTGAGCTATGACGCGGCTCGCTTGGGCGCTGACGGCCGGGTGGTCAACTAGTCCCTTCCCGTCGCTGCCTCATGTTCTTTACCAGCTCAGAGCTTGCCTGACACGCGTATCGCCTACATCCTTTGCAATTCTGTCCCCCATACTCGCCACTTTGCATACTATTTCTCTCTCTCGACTTCTCCTTTCTCATTCTCCAATCTTTATTAAACTCAACAACCCTTCTGGTTTCAGCATAGACGTTCACCGTCGACCAGTCGTATTGTACGCGAAGCTCTCAGATATTTCCATGTATTAGGTTAAGGAGGTATTATGCTTTATTGAGGTTTTGAGAGGCGGACTTTTCCGTATGTGTCCTCTCTCGGGAAGGTTGTAGACCGGTGTATGTCTCCCTGGCAAGGTGTTGAGTGATTCTTCTTGGTTATCTAAAGCTAGACTAGGGGTAAGGTTACTGTGTCGTTGTCTCCGATGTGTGCAGTGTTAGCTAAGCCCTGCACGACATCGACAGGTACTGTGGGAGCCTAAGTTGTCTTCGGGTGGGTTTATTTTGCGAGCACAGCGCTGTGGTGTGAGAGGGCCATAGCCTATCCCTCACAACATAGTGCTGCCTCTTTGTGTTGACTTCTGAGGGATTGCCAGGATAGAGCTAGGTACTAGAGACCTAGATTTATCAAGAGAGCATCCCCGTCATATAAAGTAATCTTCATTATACCACCCTCGGACAACGTTAGGCTACGAGCCGCATGCTCGCCCATTGTTGCCCTGCCTTGATACCCCAGCTAGACTTTATTAACTGAGCAGACACTGGTTAGAGATAAGCCCCATTATTATATGTATGCAGCATTATCATTCACTGCACTTTTGAGCCGAGGTTGTTGTTGAGTTGCACAACCCTAGTAAGCTGTTGCGTTGTGTCACGAAGCATTTCTTTAGTTGTCGAGCATTACTACCTTTGCGCAGTCTTTATTATTCGCCTGCCTATCATTACTATATGTCCTAGCATTTATTGTGACCCGTATTCTGCATTATAATTGTTCAAGATTCTTTACGAACATCTTCCCAGCATCAGACTTATTTCAGAAGTTTCCAGTTGATGTTGCAGGACTAGCATTGCACTTTCTTTAATACAGGAGTGCCAGTTATTTGAGTATCTACCGTAACGTTAATTAATCACGTTAACTATCTTTTCTTTGTGTAACATAATCGAGTAATCTTTTACTGTTTGAGAATAGGCTGTTTCATTGAGCGTCAGCCTAGTGTGTGTGCACCAGTTACCGAGTCATAGGATACCTCGTTGTCCAGGCACGACTCAGGGCGGTAATGGTGTTTTGTTTTCCAGTGTTTAAGGCAGGGGTTGGATCTAGTGTTACCGTTGTTGCATTTTGCCATTATCTAGTCCAATGTTGAAGAGCCCTGTGTCTTTGAGAACCTGGATCGTAACAAATGGCGACCTAGCTCAGGATCTTGTGAACTAAGAGATAATTGCAGGATTGTTGTGGTCATTTGTTTTATTGAGGAAAAATAGTGGGCATGTTAAAAAAACATTTTTTTTTTGGCAAAGTAGTATTGCACTTTAGAGTCTTCAGACATTTTTGGCAAGTGAATAGTGCTACATAGGAGCTTGGGTACTTTTTTTTTTTTTTTATAAACGTGAGAATTTTTGGTGGACACAATGGGAGACGAATCAGATCATACTGAGAGTTCAGGGAATGATGCAGGCTCTGATGGGCAGATGCCAGGGGGGTTAGTAACTAGTGAGGAGGCCGCAAAGAAGTTTTTGGAGGTGCCTATAACAGCTGATCGACTAGAGGGAATTAGCAAGTATGGTCTACAGTGTTTGGCTCCCTCATGGGGCTTAAGGTGGCTCATGGCATCAAGAAGAACGATTTGAGGGCTTGCGTACTGGGGGCGGCTAGTGAGGTCCAGGGTGGAGAGGGTGCTCGGGGACTTCTGCTCGAGCCCCCCCTCCACTCTACTCCCATCGGGACCTCTAGGACACCGGAGTTTAGCACGTTCCCGCAGGTTGATAGTCAGTGGCAGCGTGGTGTTGGATCGCTGGGTGGGCCTCCAATTATTGCAACTCCTCCTCCTCAAGGTTTGCCTCCAGACATGCTTTTCCAACTTGAGATGGCTAAGATTCAGCAGCAACAGCGAGAAACTGAAGCTCATGAGAGAAGAGCTGAACGAGAAGCTGGAGTTTGTGAGCGAGAAGCTGAGCTTAAGTACCAGTCTGAGCAGTACTGTGCAGATATTGAGCTTGAGAAGTCTCGGGTGGAGACGACAGGACAGCGGATCGGTTCTGGGAATCGAGGTCATGATCAGTCTTTGTCGCACTTGCTCAAGTTAGTCCCTGTGTTTGACGAGTCGGGTGTCACCGAATTTTTCATGAGATTCGAGAAGAAGTGCCAGGAACACCAGTGGCCTGGGGAGAAGTGGGCAGCCCTTGTTTCCTCTAGACTTGTGGGCAAGGGACTCAGGGCTTATGATGCATTGCCTATAGAGTCTTGTATTATCTATGAGGAACTCAAGGAGGCTGTCCTGAGAGCATACGAACTACAACCAGAGACGTACAGGTTGAAGTTCCGGGGTGTTACCAAGGGTCGGGAGAGCACCTTTTTGGAACATGCCCGGGAGCTGTCCGATGCTTTTGGGAATTGGCTGAGGTCGGAGAAAGCTACTACGTTTGACGACATTAAACAGTTGGTGCTTTTAGAGCAGTTTTTCAAATGCACGGGCGGCGACCTGACGTTAAACCTGAAAGAAAAGCAACCAAAAACCCTACAGGAGGCAGCTGAGATGGCTGACCTCCGGCTATCACTAATTCGTGGGTGCGGGTCTGCCCAGCGTAGTGAGGCAGGTAAGAAGGGGCGTGATGCCCCACCCCCCCGAGTTAGTGGTATACCTTATGCAAACAAGTACAAGAGCCATGATACCAAGACTGACCACAAGACTAGCACCGTCCCGTTTAAGAAGGGGCCGGGCCCTTCCCAGTACCAAGGGAAGCCCAAAGGGGAGTTGGAGTGTTATCATTGTCATAAAAAGGGGCACTTTGCAAGAGTCTGTCCTAGCAAACCACCTACAGCAGCTGTGTCTTTGGCCTGCAACATTGGTGTGTCTCCGAAGTCATCTGAGTTTGCCCGGGGCAGTTCGTCAGAGGCTGAGGCACAGCCAATGCAGAAGCACCTGGGAGGCTCGAACCCTGCTCAGGATGTTTTTTGCGACCATAGAGGGCGGGGTTGCGTGATGTGGGCGGGGCGCAAGCATGGAGTAGAGGTCTTGCGTGATACAGGTGCTTCCCAGACTCTGATGAAAAACTTGACTGGCTACCCTATAAACGCGGCTCGGGTGGTAGTGGTGCAGGGTATTAATGCAACTCGGTCATACCCGCTGGTGCGGTTGGAGTTGGAGGTGGATGGTGTGGCACGTGAATTGGATGTCGGGATTGTGGAGAAACTGCCAGTGGAGGGCGTCGACCTTCTTCTCGGCAACGACTTTGCAATGCCCGCTTCTGAGGTTCTACCCTTAGTCGTTGCCGAGAGGCCGGCCGACGTGAGTAGGGAAGAGCAAGAGTGGGTCGAGCGGTGCCAGACACAACCCATGGCGTGTGTTGTCACCCGAGCTCAGGCAGCTAAAGTGTCACAGCCTAGTCCTCCGTCTTCAGACCAGCGGAGGAACGATCAACAGGAGGAGGCTAAAGCTGGAGTTGGTTTTAAGAGTTTTGACTCGGCGGCTCTCCTGGGTGATTCAGTATTAGCACCATTACTTAATTCTGGAGTAGCCCCTGGGCCTGTCATCGAGAGTGACGAGGCTGGGCATGACGAGTCTCCACGACAGCAACGTTATGTACATCGAGAGAGACAGAGGGAGCAGCCCAGCATCGGGGAAGGTCATGCATTGCTCCGGGAGCAGTTAGATCGCTTGGCACCCTCAGATATACGTCGGTTGCAACTAGAGGACCCTGAGCTCCAAACGTGTGCTAATGGAGCTGTAGAGCTCGACGAGGACGGCGATGCACAGCCAGGAGATTTTTTTTATTTAGAAGGCATCCTCTATAGGCGTTTTCAAGACCCTAAACGTAGTTGGCAAGAGGGGTCCGGAGTAGTGGACCAGTTGGTGGTGCCACGGGAGTGCAGGGATAGCCTACTGAGGTTGGCGCATGACATACCACTGGCAGGACATCTAGGGGTGAGAAAAACAGTGGCGGCTTTAGAATTTTTTTTTGGTGGCCGGGGTTGAAGGGGCAGGTGGTAACCTGGATAGCAAGGTGCCATACGTGCCAGAGGGTTGGAAAACCTAACCAAACAATTCCGAGAGCCCCGTTGCACCCCATTCCTGTCAGTGGACCGCCCTTCAGTAAGGTCATCATTGATATGGTCGGACCCCTACCCCCTACTAGTGCCGGTAATAAATTTCTATTAACTATCATGGATGTGGCCACTCGTTATCCTGATGCATATCCAATGAGAAATGGCACGGCAAAAACTGTTGTCCGGAACCTGCTCTTGTATTGCTCGCGGTATGGTTACCCGCAAGAGGTGCAATCGGACCAAGGTTCTAATTTTACATCTAATCTGTTCAAACAAACTATGATTCAGCATGGCATCAGCACTGTCGTCTCTTCTGCGTATCACCCGGAGAGTCAAGGGGTGTTGGAGAGGTGGCATGCCACGCTGAAAAGCATGCTTCGATGTTACTGCGCAGAGAACGGAAAGGATTGGGACCTTGGTCTGCCGTATGTTTTGTTCGCGGCAAGAGAAGTACCTGGAGAGAGTCTCGGTTTCAGTCCGAATGAGCTTGTTTTCGGGCATCAGGTGAGGGGCCCTCTCCACATGGTGAAGGAGATTTGGGAGGGTACCGCTAAGCCATGTTCTATGTTGAGATACGTCCTCGAGAGCAGAGAGAGAATGCTTAGAAGTCTGGAGCTGGCCGGGCGTAATTTGGTGAGTTCGCAGGCCCGTATGAAGGACATGTACGATACTAAGGCGAAACTCCGGGAGTTTCAGGTAGGTCAAGAGGTGTTGGTCCTGTTGCCTTTGTCAGGTCATCCTCTGGCTGCCAAGTACGCTGGGCCTTATCGTGTGCTGTCAAAGATCTCCGATCTAGATTACCTCGTTGCCACTGCAGACCGGAAGAAGCGTAACCAACTATGCCACATTAATTTGTTGAAGGAGTATGTGAGGCGCACACCTGAGTCACTAGCTGTCCCTGTGTTGACCTGCTGCAGTTATGGTGGAGAAGGAGAGGGGGGCAGCAATGATCAGGTGGATGATAACTGGGATTGTCATGTCTCGGCTGATCAGTGGGCGGGGAATTCGAGCCAATGTGCGCATGATGCTCTGGCGTACCTGCCGGAGGAACAGCAGGTGGCAGTGCAGCACCTGTTCGATTCATACCCCACTGTATTTGACGAGCACCCAGGCCTCACTACTCAAGCGGTGCATGACGTCGATGTAGGAGAGCACCCCCCCTTCAAGTCGATACCTTATCGGGTGCCACCCATTAAACTCCCAGCGCTCAGGGATGAACTGGAGTATATGCTGGCGAGAGGCTTGATCGAGAAGGGGGCAGTACGGTGGACTTCTCCTGTCACTCTGCAGCCCAAACCTGATGGAAAAGTTCGGTTCTGCATTGACTTTAGGCGGTTGAACGGGTTGACCCCCACCAATGCATATCCTCTTCCCCGGGTGGATGACAGTGTGGATAAGATCGGGAAAGCAAGGTACTTGACTAAGGTAGACCTCGTCAAAGGCTACTGGCAAGTACCACTGTCTGAGCGGGCTAAAGAGGTGTGCGGGTTTGTGGTGGATGGCAGTACTTACCGTTGCAACGTGATGCCATATGGTCTGAAAAATGCACCGGCCACTTTCCAGAGCTTAATGAACGACATCGTAGCAGACATCCCAAACTGTACTGTCTACCTTGATGACGTGATCATTTATGACAACGATTTCCAAAGTCACTGTGAGCACATAGAAGCCTTATTTAGTCAACTTAGTAAAGCAGGCTTGGTGGTTAATCTGGGCAAGTGTGACTTGGTGCAAGCCACGGTGCAGTATCTGGGGTTTGTGGTTGGGTTAGGGCAGGTGAGCCCGCCCCAACAGAAGATACAGGCTATCGACTTATTCCCCAGGCCGACCACCAAGCGGCAGATCATGAGATTTTTGGGCATGATTGGGTATTACCGCCGCTTTATAAGAGGCTATTCTACTGTGTTAGCTCCTTTGACAGATCTACTAGCTAAAGATAAAAAGTTCCGCTGGGCACCTGAGTGTGAGCAGGCGTTTCGAGTAGTTAAACACCTTTTATGCACTCACCCTATCCTCAGGGCCCCGGACTTTGAACGACCATTTCAGTTGGCGACTGATGCCAGCGGAGTAGGGGCTGGTGCCGTACTTTTGCAGACAGACGAGGAAGGTCTTGAGCATCCAGTCAGTTTCTTTTCAAAGAAATTTAATTCAGCACAGAAAACTATTCGGTTGTTGAAAAGGAACTGCTGGCAATCGTGTTAGCGCTCAGACACTTTGAGGTCTATGTTCCTGCCTATGGGCCAGTCGTGGTAGTGTATACCGACCACCACCCGCTTGAATTCCTCAATCAATTCCACAACCGGAATATGAGGCTGACCAGATGGTCGCTCATGTTGCAAGAGCACAACTTAGACATTCGCCATATTGCCGGTTGTGAGAATGTGATTGCGGACTGTTTGTCGCGGGTGGAGGATCCGGGGTAGGCTACCACAGTATGTTGGTATAGCCTCCTGTCTTGGCTCGCGGTGTATTTTTGCACTGGTGCATGGTGGCTCGCGTGTGTAGCATCAGCGTAGGGTCGCAGGGCAGGAGTTGTTGGCTTTGATTAGAAGAAAATTAGGCTACATCTATAGTAGCCGCCAAAAACAACATTAAAATAAAATATGAAAAATTAAATAAAAACTCTTTCTTTTAATAATTAATTTTAAGATAATATTGTAGCTGAGTACTGAGTGCAGATGTTTTCCCTCAGTAGGCTGTGCTTCTTAAAGCTCGCTCTGGGAGCACAATGTGATGAATTAATGTATTATATTTGGGAAGGGTGATAAGATTTGTTTTATATAAAAATGTTGTTGTATTTTTTTTTTTGAGGAGACTGAGCTTGCATTCCATGAGTGGCAGAGTGGTTAGGAGTGGCAGATTCTAGCGACATTCTGCCTGTTCAGATATGGGCTCATGGTTGAGTGTCCCATATCTTGGGGGGGGTGTGACGCCTCCCGGCGTTAGCAGAATGGTTGCGTGGGACATTGCAGCTCGCTAGCGCTCGCCAGGATGGGGGGATAGGCTACAGTTGTCCTAGAATGATCTGCTTTATTTCATTCGTGTCGTGTTGCCACAGACAGTCTAGAAATGATCTTTGTTTTGGTCTGTGACCGCGCCTTATATTTTATATTCGCTATAATATAAATGTTGCTTGTGTGGGAGGCGAGCGAGAGAGGGTGAGGGGGTACACCCGGCAGCGAGGTGAGCTATGACGCGGCTCGCTTGGGCGCTGACGGCGTTGGCGGCCGGGTGGTCAACTAGTCCCTTCCCGTCGCTGCCTCATGTTCTTTACCAGCTCAGAGCTTGCCTGACACGCGTATCGCCTACATCCTTTGCAATTCTGTCCCCCATACTCGCCACTTTGCATACTATTTCTCTCTCTCGACTTCTCCTTTCTCATTCTCCAATCTTTATTAAACTCAACATCCCTTCTGGTTTCAGCATAGACGTTCACCGTCGACCAGTCGTATTGTACGCGAAGCTCTCAGATATTTCCATGTATTAGGTTAAGGAGGTATTATGCTTTATTGAGGTTTTGAGAGACGGACTTTTCCGTATGTGTCCTCTCTCGGGAAGGTTGTAGACCGGTGTATGTCTCCCTGGCAAGGTGTTGAGTGATTCTTCTTGGTTATCTAAAGCTAGACTAGGGGTAAGGTTACTGTGTCGTTGTCTCCGATGTGTGCAGTGTTAGCCAAGCCCTGCACGACATCGACAGGTACTGTGGGAGCCTAAGTTGTCTTCGGGTGGGTTTACTTTGCGAGCACAGCGCTGTGGTGTGAGAGGGCCATAGCCTATCCCTCACAACATAGTGCTGCCTCTTTGTGTTGACTTCTGAGGGATCGCCAGGATAGAGCTAGGTACTAGAGACCTAGATTTATCAAGAGAGCATCCCCGTCATATAACGTAATCTTCATTATACCACCCTCGGACAACGTTAGGCTACGAGCCGCATGCTCGCCCATTGTTGCCCTGCCTTGATACCCCAGCTAGACTTTATTAACTGAGCAGACACTGGTTAGAGATAAGCCCCATTATTATATGTATGCAGCATTATCATTCACTGCACTTTTGAGCCGAGGTTGTTGTTGAGTTGCACAACCCTAGTAGGCTGTTGCGTTGTGTCACGAAGCATTTCTTTAGTTGTCGAGCATTACTACCTTTGCGCAGTCTTTATTATTCGCCTGCCTATTATTACTATATGTCCTAGCATTTATTGTGACCCGTATTCTGCATTATAATTGTTCAAGATTCTTTACGAACATCTTTCCAGCATCAGACTTATTTCAGAAGTTTCCAGTTGATGTTGCAAGACTAGCATTGCACTTTCTTTAATACAGGAGTGCCAGTTATTTGAGTATCTACCGTAACGTTAATTAATCACGTTAACTATCTTTTCTTTGTGTAACATAATCGAGTAATATTTTACTGTTTGAGAATAGGCTGTTTCATTGAGCGTCAGCCTAGTGTGTGTGCACCAGTTACCGAGTCATAGGATACCTCGTTGTCCAGGCACGACTCAGGGCGGTAATGGTGTTTTGTTTTCCAGTGTTTAAGGCAGGGGTTGGATCTAGTGTTACCGTTGTTGCATTTTGCCATTATCTAGTCCAATGTTGAAGAGCCCTGTGTCTTTGAGAACCTGGATCGTAACAATATTATCCGTTGCTCCATTTGCAGGAGACCAAAACACACTCTATCTTGTGGAAAATATATACATACTTCCTTGAATTCAGGTTCCTGGATTCCTCGCATAGAATATATATATATATATATATATATACCGGTATATATATATATATTATATATATATTATATATATTATATATATTGTATATATATATATATACTGTATATCTCTCTTTTCCAGGTATAAAGACATACACGTACACGTAAATCTCAAACACTTCGTACAGACCAAAGTTTATGCGTTCCATATCATTTTGGGTACAGATCCAATAGTGAAAGTTTCGTCGCAGCGCTAAATGTTTCTCAGTCACGTATAGCTGACTATTATAATTATTCTACCTTGATGAATCCGATTTTCGTCCTTGTCACTCATTGAGTTATTACAGTTTATAAACTTATTCAAGTTGCATTAACTTATTGTTCGTTTTGAGATTAAATATTATCCTATTGTCCATAACCATCAGAACCACGGTTCTAGTGTCGCAGTAACTGTTGTTTACTTACGTTCGAGCCATATTTGAGTGCATTGTAAACTTACTTCAGGACATTATTTCTTGTGACTTGAGATTTATTATCTCGGTGTGTTATTACTTTCATGTTCATTTCAAAGGAATCATTTGTAACATTATTCTTATTTGTATATGATTGTCATTCTTATTTCTCCAGAGACTTATTGAGATTGCCCCTAGCGGTTAAGTAATAAAACTTGTGTACCCTATCTATATGTGTTTTGTGTCCATCGTTTATTACTTGTGTGTTGATTAAGAGAATTAAGGCCAGTCCTCACCCAGCGGAGAGGTACGTAAGTTGATGATAAACGCTGATCCCAAAGATGGGAATCTCAATCAGACTATCTCACGTTTCTTGAAGACGTGGCATAACAGATTGTGTTCTTTTATTTATAAATTATTATTTTGCTAAAGCGTTGTTTCCACATAGCGATGTTGATAAGTTGTTTTGTCTTGTTACTGTGTTCGTCCAAGTTGTTTTGGTTTGTTTATTTTGCAAGTTTCTTTTTTTTTTGGGGGGGTGGGGGGGACTAATGACAGAGCCCGAACAGGGACAACATAACAGAAAACAATGAACACACAAAAACAAAATACAAATTCACACACATCTAGGTCATCCAGGAGAAGACCCAGAGACCAGGGTCACCAATGTCCCTCCAGCACTCCCCCGGCCACCGACCACCCGGAGAGGTTCCGATCTCAGAGGCAGACATGCAGCGAAGCCGAAACCATAAGCTCGCCCACCACACTTCCAGCGCACCCTTCATATGAACCGTCTCCCCGGGCCAGGCGCCTGATAGACTATTATCTAGTCCAACTTGTGCCCAACCCCTTCCCCCACATGACCATGTGTTCACTCATCTATTCACAAGCATTCTCAATTCATTCCTGTTTATTAACCACTTCCCTTGCCTGATCTATAGTCATTCCTCTATCATCTAAAGGTTGTCTTACATAGTCTCTCCATCTCAATGGGGGTCTTCCTGCCCCTCTATCTCCCCTTGTACCTGACTCACAATTTCTCTTTGTAAGCCTTTCATCTTCCATTCGTTCAACATGACCATACCAGCTCAGCACCCTTCTGTCCACTCTGGCCGACAAATGTTCCTGCTGCCCCACTCTCCTAAATATCTTTTCATTCCTCAATCTGTCTCTACAAGTAACTCCACACATACTCCTCAAGCAGCTCATCTCCATCACATCCACCCCCCTCTCTCCTACTTATGCCTAATATCCTAATCTCTTCTAAAGAAGTACTTTCTACCCTCTGTGGGCTTAATACTAAGAAGGCGTACGGTCCGGACGGTGTTCCTCCTGTTGAACTCAAAAACTGTGCTTCCGTGCTGACTCCCTATCTAGGCAAACTCTTTCGTCTCTGTCTCTCCTCCAATGTCTTCCCTTCTTGCTGGAAGTTTGCTTTCATTCAACCTGTCCAAAAGAAGGGTGACCGCTCTGAACCCTCCAACTATCTTTCAATTGCTCTCATCTCTTGTATCTCTAAAAGTTTTTGAAACTATTCTTGCATCCAAATTTCTTAAGCATTTCTCTTCTCATAATCTACTCTCAGATCGCCAGTATGGCTTCCTTAACCTGACCGCGGCGAGCCTATGGTTTTTAAAACGTTGTGGTGGGCGAAGGTATTGTGGGTAAATTCCGACGAATTTCGTCATTTTAAGATAAATATCGTTATTACTTATTCATATGCGCCTATTTTACGTTTAACCCGGCAACGGCGAGAGAGCTCATAAGTGTTACAATATTGGTAATAATATTGTAAGCTAAATATATAATCTACAGGCGAGCCGATATCAAGGCATGGCTTCCTAAACCTCCCTTGACGACAAGAGGCGTGTAACCAGACTCCCCCAATATATGTGAACCCCTAT
Organism: Paralithodes platypus; assembly: GCA_032716605.1. Lineage (NCBI taxonomy): Eukaryota > Metazoa > Arthropoda > Malacostraca > Decapoda > Lithodidae > Paralithodes > Paralithodes platypus. Next base: position 18,744,211 of record CM064544.1, on the reverse strand, counting down.
CCAGTGTGTCTCATTAAGAACCCGATATATATACCCATATCAACATGGTGGCAGCTGGGTAAGCAGTGTACGTGTGAATGAAGTACTGCTGACTAAGTTCTACAGCTGAAATAGTGAGTTATCCTTGGATTTAACCTCAAAAAGTCGAAAGATATGAGTGACGTCATGGCATCTACTTCACAGCCTTTATTCGTCTGCAAGTCTGAGATTGAGCAAGCAGTGGCGTGGAGGCGTTACAAGAAGAAACTCGATCTTTACATCATTGGCAACGGTCTGAAGGGTAAGAGTGATGATATTAAAATAGCGAAATTGTTGACTGGAGGTGACATTCTGCTAGATATCTACGAATCTTTTGGCATAGAAGATGAATCTGCCCTGACTTATGCAACATTAATTGGGAAATTTGACAAGCATTTTTCACCAAGAGATGAGCAGCTGATGGCGAGGTACAACTTTCATGATAGCATGCAAAGGAAAGATGAATCCTTGGAATCTTTTATCACTAGGCTGAAGACTTTGGTAAGACACTGTGGATATGGAGAACTTCAAGATGAACTTCTGAGGGATAAAATTGTTTTTGGTTGCCAAGAGGATACACTTTGGGAAAAATTCTTTAGGGAGGATAGCCTAACTCTAGATGTTGTACTTAAGATGTGTACTGCCTATGAAACTTCAAGGAGATCAATGACAGCATTTCGAAGTGACAAGCAGGAGTCTCTACACAAACTCAGTGCAAAACCCAAGAAGAAGAGTAATCCACAAACAACAAAGACTGAGCCTAACCTCACGCAGTGCGACTGGTGTGGTTTAGCACATTATTGGGGTAAGAAGAACTGTCCTGCAACTGATGCCAAATGTCACAAATGCAAGAAAACGGGACACTATGCCAAGAAATGTCCAAGTAATGCAGCGACCGGCGCAGCACCAAGAAGCGCAGCGACAGGAGGCAAAAAGAAGACATCACGCAGAGTCCATGCGGTAGAAGATGGAGTCACAGAAGAAAGCGACGACTCAGAAGATAACTCAAGAGGACGGGAATACATCATGAACGTATCGACCGGATCCAGAAGAAAACAAATAATGGCTAATCTCATGGTCAACGGTAATAAAGTGAAGTTCCAGATCGACAGCGGGGCAAGTGTGAATGCCATTCCAAGTCATCTGGTACCGGATGCAGAGCTACAGCCGTGTGAGTCAACTCTTCAAATGTGGAACTCTACTACAATTCAGCCGTTGGGAAAGTGTAGGATTGATGTCCGCAACTGCAAGCAACCACAAAGGTACTATTCTGTTGAGTTTGTTGTTGTAAAACAGGTTGTTTCACCAATTCTTGGTAAGCGAGCGTCTGAGAAGATGGGATTCATTACAGTTAACTATGAAAACATCTGTGCAATGAATGACATCCTAACAGACTCGAAGACGTATTTGCTGATGAAGTTGGCAAGATACCAGGAAATGTTCATCTAACAGTGGATGAGTCGGTGAAACCTATTGCAATTCCTTCATGTAGAGTACCATTGAGCATCAAGTCGAAGGTTAAAGAAAAACTGGAGCAGTTGGAGCAGGAAAATGTCATTACTAAGGTCGACGAGCCTACAGAATGGGTAAGTCGAATGGTAGCAGGAACCAAGAAGTCGGGGGATCTGAGAATTTGCATTGACCCTCAAGCTCTGAACAAAGCACTCATAAGAGAGATGCACCCTCTACTGGTAATCGACGACATTCTGCCTGACCTTGCAAAAGCCAAAATTTTCTCCAAGCTTGACCTCAAGAATGGCTACTGGCACTGTGTGTTGGATGAAGAATCATGCAAGCTGACAACATTTCAAACACCGTATAGGAGATACAGGTGGAACAGACTTCCTTTTGGTCTGGCTGTAAGCAGCGAAATTTTTCAGAAGAAGCTACAACTGGTTCTGGATGATCTACAAGGCGTAATTTGTGTTGCTGATGACATTTTGGTCTTTGGAGTTGGTGACACTGATGAAGAAGCTGCAAGGGATCATGACTCAAAGCTGAGAAACCTACTGGACAGATGCCGAGCAAAGGGTCTGAGGCTGAACAGAGCAAAGACTGAGCTTGGTAGTACAGAAATCACATTTCTAGGTCACAAGATCTCGCGGGATGGTCTGATGGCTGTCCCAAAGAAGATTGAAGCAATCGTGAAGATGCAAGCACCAGAGGATGTGACTGCAGTACGACGACTGTCTGGAATGGTGAACTACTTGAGTAAATTTGTACCCAGTCTATCGGATGTCATGGAGCCTATGAGGAAGCTGACCCATAAGGACACCGAGTGGAAGTGGACAAGAGAACACGATGAGGCGTTCAAGAGGATCAAGAAGATGATGACCCAAACACCCATCTTACAGTACTACAACCCAGAGCAAAAGTTGGAGATTCAATGTGATGCATCTCAAAAAGGTTTAGGAGCAGCGTTACTTCAAGAGGGTAAACCAATCGCATTTGCAAGTCGAGCACTGACTGACACGGAGACACGATATGCGCAGATAGAGAAGGAGACTTTGGCAATCGTCTTTGCACTGAACAAGTTTCATCAGTATTGTTTTGGGAGGAAGACGACAATCCAGAGCGACCATAAACCTCTAGAAGCTATCCAAAATAAGCCGTTATCAAGTGTACCAAGACGACTGCAAGGGATGTTGATGAGGATACTACAGTATGATGTCGAGATTGTTCACAAGAAGGGCAAAGAAATGTATCTAGCCGACACTCTATCAAGAGCTTATCTGCAAAACACAAGAGATATGCAGGAAGAGGTGTTTGAACAGATCAACATGACAGACTACGTACCCATCCGAAGTGAACGATTGCAAGAAATCCGTTGAGCAACTGAGGAAGATGAAGCATTGCAACTATTGAAGGAGATAATTCTCAAAGGATGGCCAGAAGACAAGAGTGAAGTAGAGACCATACTGAAACCATACTTTAATGTACGAGCAGAACTGTCATTTCAAGATGGATTGATCTTCAAGGGAGAACGTGTTGTAATTCCTACCAGTCTACGTCAGAAGATGAAGTCCGCTATACATTCGTCACATATGGGAGTTGAAGGTTGTCTACGACGTGCAAGAGAATGTTTGTTTTGGCCAGGAATGAATGCAGAGATGAAGCAATTCATTTCAGAGTGTGAAATTTGTAACACATACTCTACAGCTCAACAAAAAGAACCTCTGATGACTCATGAGCAAACCAGCCGACCATGGGAGAAAGGTGTAGACCTTATGACAATCAAGAGTCACAACTATCTTGTTACAGTGGACTATTTCAGTAATTTCTGGGAAGTTGACTACCTGGAAAGCACTAAGTCAAGCGCTGTTATCAGGAAGTTGAAGGCGCACTTTGCAAGATATGGACTGCCAAATGTACTAGTTAGTGACAATGGTCCGCAGTTCAGCAGTGAAGAATTTCAAGAATTCACGGAGAAGTATGACTTTGAACATCGAACGAGCAGCCCACATCACCCCAAGTCTAACGGTAAAGCAGAATCAGCGGTCAAGACGGCGAAGAAACTAATCAAGAAAGCTGTCGAGAGTGGTGAAGATCCGTTTTTGGCGATTCTAGACTACAGAAATACGCCTATGCAAGATTTGGAAGAGAGTCCAGCGCAACTCAACTTTGGTCGACGTACGAGGACGTTACTGCCGACTACTAGCAAGTTGTTGGAGCCGAAAGGAATTATGTTGGAGCGAGTGAAGCGGAAGAAGATGCTGAAAGATCTCAAAAGCAAGAAGTACTACGACAAAGGTTCGAGAGTTTTGGAACCATTGGTTGAAGGAGACGTGGTGCGAATCAAGCCAACATCACTAGGCAAGAAGAAGTGGGAACAAGGAGTTGTAACCAGGAGATTAGACGAGCGATCGTATGAAGTGGAGACAGAAAATGGAGCGATAAGACGAAATCGAGGTAATTTACGGATGACAAGTGAAAACGCTGACATAAGAAATAACGGAAAAGTCACTAATACAGACAACACCACAACCATTAGATCTACAGATAGGAATTATACAGACATATGTGTTCCAGTCTACACAAACAACAGACACGTGAGAGACATACACGGTAGACTTGATGAACCTGTCACTACACATGAGAACAGGACGAGCGTGAGACGGAATAGGAATGTATTACCTACCAGGTACCGAGAGTTTGACATGACCAGATAAGAGTATAGTACCGGTATGACTGATTGCATGTCTTACTAACAGTCCAATACTGGTATGAGATGAGGCACTGGCAGAAATGGAAATGCTGGATGAGAATGTTACAGGTTGAGAAAGATTATCTAAATGGAGTAAGTGAGTGAGAATACGACTGAAGCCACTGAATGAGGAGTAACCTAACATTACAGTCTGAATGATAAAGGTTTTGTAATGTGAATGGGAGTGTAAGGATATTATAATGCAGATCGGTATGCAAAGAAATTGTAATGCGAAAGGAAAGAGATTGGATGATTTTGAGTACGGTACTGGGTATCAGGATCTATAAATTTAAGTCAATCATATAACCTTTGTTACTAATTTACTAATCCTGCATGATATAACCAAGAACTTTGCATGAAACATTTTGTAATTTTCAGAACATTGAATATTAATGTTCTAATGTACTAACTTTACTAATATACCAACAATTACTAATCCCATATAATCTCATAAAATAAATTCTTTGTTTAGTTGGCACAAGGGTATACAATATATTTTTGTATCATATATATTCACTATTTGTGGATATTCTCATGTAGAACAGTATTATCAACTAATAATTAACCTACCTCATCTAGTCTTGTAATACCATATCAATAGATTTGACTAATATACCTCATCTACTTCATATCTCATATTTACATACTAATAGATTAATATTCTAACAAAATTAATCACATTCCATACTGTACTAAAACACTAATTACTGTACCGGTAACATACTGTATACAGTACAGTACCAGTAACTTAACAAATCATAGTACTGTACAATTTTATAAATCAAATTGGTACTATTATTACTCTAGCTCATGTGCCATAATAGAATAAGCATTACTTAATAATCCTAGGGGACCTCAAAATGTCAAAATATAATTATTCTTATAATACCAATTTCACTGGTAGCTATCTTCTCAAAAGAGAGAGGATGTTACAATATTGGTAATAATATTGTAAGCTAAATATATAATCTACAGGCGAGCCGATATCAAGGCATGGCTTCCTAAACCTCCCTTGACGACAAGAGGCGTGTAACCAGACTCCCCCAATATATGTGAACCCCTATCCAGTGTGTCTCATTAACCCGGGAACTGCGGGGAGACTCTTAAGAGTTCCCCCGGCGGACTGCGGGGAGACTCTTAAGAGTGAGTGAAAAAAAAAATCAACTTTTGACATCGAAAAAAAAAAAAAAAAAAAAAAAAAAAAAAAAAAAAAAAATGGCCCCTGGGCCATGCAAAATCTCAGTCCTCTACCTCCCCTCCTTCCCCACTTTCCTCCTCTCCTTCAGTTATCACCTATTTTCCCTGTTATTCCCTTATTCTGAGGTATATTTTCGTGCTAACATTAGCGAGTTGCAAGCAGGGTGTTGTCATCACTGATGGCAAGCGAGTGCAAGAGAGAGAGAGAGAGTATCGATCGACTGTGTCTCAGTGGCCTTGGGGGAAATTGGCGGGAAAGCAGTTTGCCTCACCCATACATTATACAACTCGCGGGCTATATCTCCGATTTTGACCATCCAAACGCTGTTTTCACTCGTTTTATTGTTGTTTCAGGTTAATACCTTTATAATCAACCCATAATAGGCGCATATGGATAAGTATTAATGCTATTAATGGCACAATGAATATTTTAGTGACGGAAACACCTCAAATACGTCGGCACAGGGGGACGTTTCCAATTACCCCCATGCGCACTTCAGAGGTTAAGAACCCGATATATATACCCATATCAACAATAAGAAGTTTTACTGGGCGAGGGCGGCAAGGCCCTTAAGAGGGAGGCCTAAAAAAAAACATTTAAACGGCCCCAGTAGCACTAAACATTTTTTTTTTTTTTTTTTTTTCCCCCTATACCTCATTTAAGCTCCTCCACATCCACTCCTTCCTCCCTTTCCCCTCCCCCTTCAATTATCACCTATTTTCCCTGTTATTCCCTAATTCGTTGGTATATTTTTGTGCTAACATTAGCAAACTGTGTGGATGTGCTTACGTGCCTAGCGGGTGTGTTACATAACCGAGTGTGTATGAGTAGGCTCAGTGTGGCTTGAGGCCTCGTGGAGGGAGGGGTTGCCTCAATTTGCTCCATAATTCATGAATGGGCTGGTCCATGTATATTCGCAATTTTGACCAGAAAAATTATATTTTCACTTGTTTTATTGTTGTTACAGGTTACTATCTTCATAGTGAAGGTAAAATAGGCTCATATGAATAAGTAATAACGATATTTATCGTAAAATGACTATTATAGGCCTGAATGGAGCCTATATGATCGCCCATAGGCATCGAGTTCAATACCCCCTGCTCGCCGTTTATAGGTTAATATGAAGATATTAACATGTAACATAGTTTACATACATAAACATAATTTTAAGACCGAGTGCTCCACACATACGTGCAGTTTCAGTCTCTTGTCCTAATGGCGGCGTTCCAGGCAACCCTGTTAAGGGCTGCTTCATTTGTCAAGTTTTTGGATTTGAGATCGGCACGTATAGTCCGATACCAGATCTTCCTCGGTCCACCCCTTGGTGCAGCTCCCTTAACCCGGCAAGTGAAGGAAGACTCTTAAGAGTTTCCCCGGGCGACTGCGGGAAGACTCTTAAGATCCTGGGCCTAAAAAAATCCATTTAACACTTAAAGAGTGGGGCCCGACTTAAGTCCGTATCTAAAAAGCAGCAAGTTAGGAGCATTATTAAGGCTTTTAAAGGGTTAAAAACGAGTGCAAATGGCCGGGAGCGCAGCACGCCACACGGCCGACACCCAGGGCTTACCGCCGCCCACTGACTCACGCTCCCTCTGTTCTCGAGAGGCCGGCAGTGTAGCCAGTAGTGAGTGTAGCTGGAAAAAATATGCCGCTATATGCTAAACTCCCATGTTGGTGGTACCACTGCATCAAAACGACGAGTGCTACGTAGCTCGTTCTGGTCTCATTTTGAAGCTTGTAGCGCCTAGTTTTTTGTGAATGAATTTCTTTTCATGCAGATACTTGATTGATCATTCAGGAGGGCCTGAATATGCCCAAAATAGCCCAAAAACCCCCGCTAGACGGGGGTTAAAACACCCAAAAAAAAAATTGTTTGCCCCTGGGCCATGCCAAATATCACTCCTCCACATCCCCTCCTTCAGTTATCACCTATTTTCCCTGTTATTCCCTTATTCTGTGGTCTATTTTCGTGCTAACATCAGCGAGTTGGTAGCAGGGCGTTGTCATCACTGTTACCAAGCGTGGGAAAGAGCGAGAGAGAGACTATTGCGTAACAGTGTCTCTCCAGACAAGGGGACGGGAGGAGGGGAGGGAGGTTGTCTCAGCCATACATTATGTAACTCCCGGCCTGTATCGCCGATTTTGACCATCCAAACGCTGTTTCCACTTGTTTTATTGCTGTAACAGGTTAATACCTTTATAATCAACGTAAAATAGGCGCATATGGATAAGTTTTAATGCTATTTATGGTAAAATAACGATGTTAGTGATGGGAACAGCTCAAATACGTGCGCACAGACGTGTGGTGTCTCATACCCCCCATGCGCAGGTCTTAGGTTAACAATCACAGACCTGCATTTTTTCACCCAATTTTTTTCATCCATTCTTTCCACATGTCCATACTTATCCATACCATCCCAGTCTACTTGTACGCATCACCTCGCTAATACTCTTTATACCTAAACGCCTCCTCAGCTCAACATTTGTTATTCTATCCTGCAGCCATATGGAGGCCCCACACATCCATCTCACCATTCTCATCTCATTACGTTCCATTCTGTTGACATCCTAACAACAATGTAACAACAATAAAACAAGTGGGAATAGTATTTGGGGGGTGAAAAAGACGAATTATTGCCGACCGTCCAGTCATGAGGTGAGAGCCCTACACCCTCCTCTCTCGAGGCCTGAAGCGAGACTGATGTCTCGCTAGTGCTGTCTTAATTCTCTTCCCCCGCTCCCTATATGAGTCCCAGATGACCTTGAAACTGGATGGGAGATATTGCCGTGGAAAACAAACCGATAAACAAGGGAATAAGAGGAAAAATAGGTGATAATTGAAGAGGGGGGAGGAGGGGGGTTTTAATACATGTGGAGGAGTGTGTTGAGTAAAGATGGGACTATGGATGAAGAAGTGCGGGAGAGGGTGCAACAGGGGAAAAGGGTTGTAGGAACGCTGAAAGCAGTAACAAGAAATAGGGTGGTCAGTATGGAAGTAAAGAAGTCCTTGCAGGACAGTGTGGTAATCCCGACACTGACTTACGGAAGCGAAGCATGGACGTTGCAGGTTGAGAGTCTCAGACCAAGAGTGAGAGGGGTGGAAATGAGTTACTTAAGAAGTGCGTACGGAGTTACATAGTTTCATAGACAGACGTATGAGGAAGTAAGAAAGTGTGGTGTCGAGGTAGATGTGCTGGAAAGTGTGAAAAGGAACACCTTGAGATGGTTCGGCCATATGGAACGTATGGGAAGCGAGAGAATGACTAAGAGGGTGTATGAGAGCGAGGTGGAAGGACAGAGAGGGAGAGGTAAACCGAAAGAGGTGGAAGGATGGAGTGAGGAAGTATATGGATGAAGGCGGTGCTGGTTGGGAGGAGGGGCGTCGACTGACTGGGAACAGAGGTGCATGGGGCGGTTCGTTCATGGCCACCCCTTCGGGGATCGCGGCGTCAGTTAATAGATAGATAGATAGCATCACATATTCCTTTGTTTTGAGTGCTACTGGGGTCTTTTAAAAAAATTGTTTAGGCCTTGGCTCATATGAGGACGCTCGCCATTCTTAGGTTAACCTCTTAAGTGCGCAGGGAGGGTAGTGGCCACCCCTTCCTGTGCGGAGGTATTTAGGCTGTTTTCTTCACGCAAATCGTCATCGTACCCTAAATATCATTAATACTTATCCATATGCGCCTATTTTACGTTGATTATAAAGGTATTAACCTGTTACAGCAATGAAACAAGTGGAAACAGCGTTTGGATGGTCAATATCGGCGATAGAGGCCGGGAGTTACATAACATATGGCTGAGGCAGCCTGCTAGCCAGCCAGCCGTCTTCACGGCTGGAGAGACACTGTTGCGTGGGAGTCTCTCTCTCGCTCTTTCCCACGCTTGGTAACACATATGACCACACCCTGCTAGCAACTCGCTAATGTTAGCACGAATATATACCTAAGAATAAGGGAATAACAGGGAGAAAAGGTGATAATTGAAGGGGGGGGGGGGGGGACGGTGGAAGGAGGGGATGTGGAGGAGTGATATTTGGCATGGCCAAGGGGCAATTAACCTAAGACGTGCACATGGGGGGTATGAGACACCATACTCCTGTGCGCACGTATTTGAGCTGTTCCCATCACTAACATCGTTATTTTACCATAAATAGCATTAATACTTATCCATATGCGCCTATTATAGGTTGATTATAAAGGTATTAACCTGTTACAGCAATAAAACAAGTGGAAACAGCATTTGGATGGTCAAAATCGGCGATACAGGCCGGGAGTTACATAATGTATGGCTGAGGCAACCCCCCTCCCCTCCTCTCCTCCCCTTGTCTGGAGAGACACTGTTACGCAATAGTCTCTCTCTCACTCTTTCCCACGCTTGGTAACAGTGATGACAACGCCCTGCTACCAACTCGCTAATGTTAGCACGAAAATAGACCACAGAATAAGGGAATAACAGGGAAAATAGGTGATAACTGAAGGAGGTGAGGAAAGTGGGGAAGGAGGGGAGGTGGAAGAGTGATATTAAAAAAAATTGGGGCGTTTTACATGGATTTTTTTTTTCCCAGACTCTTAACCCTTAATTAGCGGCTCACCACATAAGTCGAGTTAAATAAAGCTGGACTATGTGGCGGCGCTCGACATAGGTCGAGTGGCAATTTCAGCACGTAATGTTGCTGAGAGAGAGAGACAAGTGGTGGCAGGAGACTAGCGAGCGTATGACTGCTCCAGACCACCACGGCGAACCTACTGACACGAATCTCAGCTCCCTCCTCCCTCTCTCACTCGCTACATACTGAATTATATGGGGAAAGTACCGAATTACATGCTTTTTGCACTCGCGTTGCACGGTTATTGCAAGAAAACTAGCCATCATAAAAGGATTGTTATGGTGTCATTCGAAAGCTCTGTTTATGCCCTTTCAGGGATAGGTACTTGTTTTACGTTCTGGGTCTTATTTAGGCATGAAAATGATCACGTAAACAGCCCTATTTTGGCTAAAAACACCCCGCTGGGCGGTACATATAAATAAACCGCATAGGCCGCTCGTAAGGTGTTAAGAGTCTTCCCGCAGTCGCCCGGGGAAACTCTTTAAGAGTCTTCCGGCACTTGCCGGGTTAAAAAAAATAAAATAAAAAAAATTGATACTGGGCTGATTTAAATGGGTTTTTTTTTAGGCCTTGAATTATATAAGGCTTCCTGCAGCCCACCAGTAAAACTTATATCAGTCTTGTCGCACTTTCCGGGTTAAGGGTCGCTCTACTGGTGATCTTCTTTCATATCTTACTAACTCTTGGTCATCCTCTTTTCGGAACTTCGGTGAGACCTTTTCTAACGCACTAGACATATCGAAGGCCTTCGATAGAGTTTGGCACAAATCTTTAATTTCTAAACTACCCTCCTTCGGTTTCTATCCCTCCATCTGTGCCTTTGTCTCCTTCCGGACGTTCCATAGCTGTGGTTGTAGATGGCCATCGCTCACTTCCTAATCCTATCAACTCTGGTGTTCCTCAGGGCTCTGTCCTATCTCCCATTCTGTTTCTAATTTTCATAAATTATCTTCTCCACTGTTCCTCCAGTCTCATCCATTCATGCGCAGACGACTCTAATTAGTTTTCCTGAGCCAGCAATCCCTCAAATACAAATGTAATAAAGCCATGCAACACTTATCTTCTGATCTAACTACTATTTCCAATTGGGGTAGAGAAAACCTTGTTACCTTTAATGCTTCCAAAACTCAATTTCTTCATCTTACTACCCGTTCGGAACTTCCAGTGGACTATCCCTTACACTTCAACAATACAAAAATTAATCCTTCATCTTCTCTCAATATTCTCAGTGTCTCCTTTTATTCTGCTCTCACTTGGAAGGATCCTTAACACCTTCCACAGGGTGGGTGCCCAACCCCGAAAGGGGTTGAAATAGGGAGCTATCCCCTCGCCAAAGGTGGCTTTCTAGGGCCTTTCCTAGCTGATGCTGAGAGGATTGGGTTCTAATCATGTGGTGATGGGCTGGTCTATCAGAGTGAGAACTGAGCGATCTCTGCCATACCCATAGCTTACTCTGACTGTTCCATTTACTTATATATTCTCTAGATCTCAAGTGACGGCGTCTCTTCCGTGGATGGAAGCCAAAGCGTCACATTTTTCCTTTGCCCATCAACTTTCTCTTCATAATTGCTGAGGGGCACAGGGCCCTGGGTGGGGCTTTGGTTTCCCTGGCGTTTCCGCACCCTCCTCAGCTCCCCGCCATGGAGTGGCTTCGGTCACCCAGGCTTTATTGTGGTAAGCAGGGAGGGTTCTGTGGGGGCGCTCGGTTATGGCCTTGGCTTTGCTCGAGGCCTTGGGGCTGTTCGGCCAGGCAGCTTAAGGAACAACAACAACAACACCTTCCACATTGCTTCATGATCCACACTATCATACGCTTTTTCCAAATCCATAAAAGCCCAAAATATCTCCTTATGCTTCTCCAAATATGTCTCGCATAACTGTCTTACTGCAAAAATCTTATCCACGCACCCTCTTCCCCTCCTAAAACCGCACTGTTCTTCTCCTATTGCATCTTCCGTACACTTTATCCTCTCTATCAACACCCTGCCATACAGCTTTCCAACCACTGATAATAAACTAATACCTCTATAACTTGAACACTCCTGCCGATCTCCCTTCCCCTTGTACAACGGCACAATACATGCACTCCTCCAGTCTATTGGATTGGTAGCATTGACACAACAAAGCACACATTGAAGAGTCTCGCCAACCAATTTATTATCACATCTCCACCCTTCTTTATACAGCAATACCATCCAAACCTGTTTGTCCTGCTCTCATTTGTTTCACTGCTTCTTTCATCTCATTTTCCTCAATCCTTTCATTCATTCCCTGCCACCTGGGTAACCTATCTCCATCAACCACTGCTTCTCTTCCATTTCTTGCATTTAGCAGATTAAAAATACTCAGCATATCTTTTCCTCACTTCAACTCCTTCCACTAGTAATTCTCCATTTGCATCTTTCACTGACTCTTCCCTCTTTTGTCCTCCTTTCCTTACTCTATTTACCTCCTTCCAGAACATCTTTCGTGCTTCAAAATTCTCACTCAACCTTTGACCCCACCTTTCGTTTGCATCTTTTTTCGCTTCTCTAATTTTCCGTTTTGCCTCTCTCCTTTTCTCCTTGTACCTCTCCCATACCTCAACACTACCATCCTGTAAAACCCTCTCAAAACAGTCTCTTCTCCTCAACTGCCTTTATCACCATATCATTCCACCACTCGCTTCCCTTCCTGATACCTCTGCCTCTTACTTTCCTTTTACCGCATACTACCTCTGCACTTGCTTTCATTCCTTCCTTACTTAAACTGTTGCCATTCAACCTCTGCTTCTCTCTCTTCCATCCACTTTTCATTTAGTTACTCGCTAATATATTTAATTCAATTTTGATTAACAGTGTCCTTAACCCGGGAGCTGTGGGGAGACTCATAAGAATTCCCCCGGCGCACTGCGGGGACACTCTTAAGAGCAGAGCCTTTGAACACGTACCAAAACCGCGCGTTTATAGCCAGGCGGCTGAAAATTGGTGTGGGTATAGTACTACATGTCAACTCTCGACACCACCCCGCCAAACGCTTGCCCCGCACTCGTGCAAGCACCACCGCGCCAGTAACCACGCACTAGTCATGGAGCCCACACGTCCCTCACGCTCGCTCCCTGATGACACATCCAGCCCTCCTTCTGGTGGTGTTAGCCGCCGTGGAAGGCAGAGGGTGGCTGCTAAAGACCCTAGCTACCAGTACGACACGCCCTACAGCTCGGAGGACGAAACACCTGCACCCAAAGCACGAAAAACACGTGCAAGCACAAGAAAGGTACAGAGGTCATTGGTGTTTCGGGACACTGCCACCACGACCCAGGCCACTACAACAACCACTACCACCACCACTGCCACCCCTGCCACCGGTACCAGCGACGCAGGAGGCCGCCCTAGGGCTGCAGAACCTGCGGGGGCAGGAAAAATTAAAGGCACGGGCGTAGGGAAGAGAACCCGTACGCCAGCCACAGTGCCCCTACCACCACTACCACCACCACTGCCGCCCCTGCTGCCCCTGCCACCCCTGCCACCGGTACCAGCGACGCAGGAGGCCGCCCTAGGGCTGCAGAACCTGCGGGGGCAGGAAAAATTAAAGGCACGGGCGTAGGCGTAGGGAAGAGAACCCGTACGCCAGCCACAGTGCCCCTACCACCACCACCACCACCACCAGCCGCCCCTGGCCCGGCTGCCCCTGCCGCCCCTGCTGCCCCTGCCGCCCCTGCCCAAGGAACAGGGAAGGGGAAGGGGAAAGGGAGAGGGAAAGCGACTGGGAAAGCGACTGCTGGCCCTGCTGGCCCTGGTGTCCCTGCCGGCCCTGCTGCCCCTGTTGCCCCTGCCGCCCCTGCCGCCCCTGCCCAAGGAACAGAGAGAAGGGCGACAGGCACCACCATCATCTTGCCATCAAGGCCACGCACCACTGCTGCCCCTGCCGCCGCCCCTGCCACCGCCTCTGCTGTCCCTGTCCATAAGACTCCCGCACGTGCAAAAGTGACCCGGAAAACTCTGACACCATCAAAGTATGCCGCCCTGCTGTTTGATGGTGATTCGCAGGACATTGGCAGCCCGGGTTTCGACGACGAAGCCCTAGCACGGGACCAAGGGTGGGGGAATTTGGGAGTGGACAGTGGGAGTGAGTCCGACGTCGGTGACGAAAATGAGGAAGGGCATCGTCTGTCAAGTGAAGAGGAGGGTGATGATGATGAAGTGCTGTATCGCGACCATGGAAGCGATATTTCAGACGATGAAGCAGACGCAGACGACATTCCGATCCCTGAGCTGCCTTCGTTCGATTGGTCTGACGGGGTCAATTTTGTACCTGACGTGCCCCAGTTCAATCCTGGGACGTCAGGAACAACTGACGACTGGCCCTGTGACGATCAAGCGAACGAAAGCGACTTCTTCCTCGCTTTTTTCGACATGGAGGTAATGACGTACATCGTTGCCCAAACAAACGCCTACTACAGGTGGGTGTTTGGCAGATTGGACGTCCTTTCTCCAAAAGCGAGAATACGAGGCTGGGTGGATACGACTGTGGAAGAATTTATGACGTTCTTTGCCTTGTTGTTCCTCATGCCTCTGATCAAGAAGCATGTGTTGCAACACTATTGGAAGCACGACCCTCTCATCGCCACCCCAACTTTCAATAAGTTCATGACTCGTGACAGATTTTTGTTGCTGCTAAGATTTATGCACTTTGCAGACAACGAAAATCCTAACAGGATTGACAGGATATGGAAAGTTCGGGATGTGTTCACCATGTTGTTGGAGAGGTATAGGAAATACTTTTACCCCTTCCTCAATTTGGTGATTGATGAGTCGCTCGTGCTCTTCAAAGGACGTCTTGTTTTCAAGCAGTATATCCCCTTGAAAAGGCATAGGTTCGGAATCAAGCTCTTAGTTTTGTGTGACTGCGAAACTGGAATAGTGCTTGACAATGATCGTGTACACAGGCACTGACATTGACATACCGAAAGCCGCTGCCAATGACCCCATGGGCATGTCAGGTGCCATCGTCAGGAAAATGTTGGCACCTTACCTGGGCAAAGGCCACATCATCTACACTGACAACTGGTATACTTCTCCTGCTCTCTGCCAGTTTCTTTATGACAACCAAACGGGGTCATGTGGGACTGTCAGAAAGACAAGAAAGTTTATGCCAAAGTTCACAGGTGATGTCATTCCTCTCACAGATGCCTCCTCCAGTGACACACCTTCAGAAGACGACTTGGCCCAGGAACACCGCGAGAGGCATGTGCGAAGAAGGCGACGAAAGGGGCAGAAATACAAGCAGCTCGAGAAGTGTGGGAAACTGATAGCCCTGAAGTGGAATGATAAGCGAGACGACCACCTGCTTTTCACCGTCCACACAGGTGCCCAGGTGGATTCTGGCAAAATCCACTACCGAACCAGGAAGACAATCTACAAGCCCGACATGGTAGTGGACTACACTAAAAACATGCGCCTGGTGGACAAGTCTGACTGTCAGCTGTCAGGCGTTGAGTGTCTGAGGAAGACTGTGAAGTGGTATCACAAGCTCTTCTTCCACCTAGTTGATATAACGATGCTGAACGCCTACAACTTGTGGTTGGTGAAAAAGGATATGGCCCCAAACCAGAAGCTGAAATTCCGGGAGTTCGTCTACAACGTCTCATACCAACTCCTGGAGAAGTATGGTACCACCACTCACAGACGTACGGCATGGCGTGGGGATCACGTTCCTGACCGCATCCAGCTGGGTGTCGAAAGACACTACCCCATCAACACTGAGATGCTTGGCACTCGTCACAGGCAGGCGCAATGCACCGTCTGCAGCTCCAGTGTCAGGAAACCCCATGTCACGAAAAGAGTCACCTCAATGTGCGCCGAGTGCAAAGTTCCACTCTGCCTGGGTGACTGCTTCAGGGACTATCCACACCTTCAAGAATTATTGAGTGTCGCCCTGCCCTGCCCTGCCCTGGACTCGCCCCGTGCCCTGCCCTGGACTCGCCCCCTGCCCCGCCCTGTCCTGGACTCGCGCCCTACCTTACCTGACCTGACCTAATTGATCACGCTACCTCATAATGTAACATATATTATATAATGTATAAGTTCCAAAGATGTCCCTGTGATATAGCTTTTACATTATATAATTGTATGTTTCATTATTTAGTTTATAAGTTTCAAAGATTTACATGTAATATGCCTTATTTTGTTAGTATATCAATATATATGTTTGTTATTAGCCAAAGTAATGTGTATATAATTATTTTCTTACCTCAAATGAATTGTACAAAAATAAATATGTTTCAATAAATCCTGTCAAACCTACTAAGATAATAAAAAAAACAATAAAAAAAAACAAAAAAAACAAGGTCATGTCATTGTATTCTTACAATATGATATATTCTATGAATATTTCATATTGTTTGAATACAATGGCATGATCTTGTAAAAAAAAAAAATTTATCAAAAATTTTCTAGACGATATAAAACCTTCCCCATAACCCCCTCCTGGATTCGATCCCACTACCCTACGACACTTTGAGTTTTCCAATCCGCGACCTTACCAACCATGCCACAGGAGCTCATACCAAATATCACTCAAAACTTTGTGTCTACAATCGAAATGACAATATACAAAAAAAAATGAATTATCCCACCAATTTACGTTTGTAAATTGATGGGATTATCAATTATATCATGCCAAGGTTTATAAAAGTTTGTCTCTGTCAAGAATTAGTAATTATATAACTTTATTCTGTCAAAAATTGCCCAAACACTCAGCAAAATTGCCCCTCTCAGTGCGACTCCACTCATTTTCACACGGTCAAGCGGTCACGAGGTGACCCTTGCCGCTCCTTTATGCCCCAGCTACACCAGCAACAGCAGCTCTGTCTGGGAACAAAATTTGTATAAATACAATAATGGATAAAATACTCTTCACAAATACATTTGTATTGTATAATATTGTAAATAAAAAAGAATAATAACTGTGTGGGTGTCGAAAATTGCTCAACCAGCTTTCTTATGTCTCGCCTACGCGCGTATATTGGATTATACATAGTCATGACTGTCATACAAATAATTGCAGTAGGTCTCGAATATACATTTAGATTGCATATTACTTGGATATAAATAAGTAAACGTTTCTCTGGTGGCAATCTACCCTTTCGCAAGTGTAAGGAGACACCATTCTATATTTAGCCCTTTATCACAAAAGGCAATCTGCCTGTGTTTACTCAGCACCGTCGCTGGTGGTCTATAATATAGTACTTTATTTACAGTCAATGGCCTACATGTTTCTGTGGTACTTCACATGTGTCTAAAATGCAATGTCTGCTTGCATAAAAATGCAATTCTGAAGTCCATTTATACGTACGACATACGCATGTCTCAGTTTCTCTCTCTCTCTCTCCATTCCTGACTCATGTTATTGTAGACCTGTTGATGGCAACGAACACCAGCCATCTGGTAGACATAAGGTTCAAAATACCAAGACATCAATACGCCTGGGGCGCCTCCACAATTATCACAAAGCTGGTTATCTATCTAGAGATCTGCCTGACTTCCATCTCTCCACGACTCACTCACTCACTCACTGCACCCCTGCATGCCTCCCTCCCACCCACCCACCCCCAACCCACCCTTTCAGGCTTCCGTCTGCTAGAAACACATTCACAATTTGCGTAAATATTGCATCAATTGGGCTATATGCGGTATATTCCTTGTTATATGGGACGCCTACATATGTACACGTCTTTATTATAGCATGACAGTGCTCTAAATACAAGATTTACGTGATATTTATGGCGTAACACACCCTCTCCCCCTTTCATTCCCAGCACAACTCACTCACACCTTGGTTCACGCATAGAAACTCATTGATAATGTGCGTAAATATCGCATGAATTGGTCTATATGCGGTATATATTTTGATATATGGCACGTATACATACGTACAAGTCTGTATTATAGCATGACAGTGCTCTAAATACAAGATTTACGTGATATTTATGGCGTAACACACCCTCTCCCCCTTTCATTCCCAGCACAACTCACTCACACCTTGGTTCACGCATAGAAACTCATTGATAATGTGCGTAAATATCGCATGAATTGGTCTATATGCGGTATATTTTGATAAATGGCACGTATACATACGTACAAGTCTGTATTATAGCATGACAGTGCTCTACGTACAAGATATACGTGATATGTATGGCGTAAACCACACTCTCAGCTCATAAATTGCCGCCAAACCTCCAACACATCTTCATTCCCGCCTAAAAATTCTCTTATAATTCCCTTATATATTGCAATTTTTGGTCACTATGAGGCATATTCATTGTTATATGGGTGGCCTACACACGTATACATACTCTAAATAGCCTAAAAGGGCTCGAAAAAGGAGATAAAGGAGATATACGTGATAATACGCGGTAACCCACCCCCTCCTCCCTCTCCTTCTATCCCCTGGGCGCGTGAAAATTCGGCCGGGAAATCTCGCCGCTCGATGACAATATAGCCGCGCGGTGCCATTCGCTCCACATTTTTCAACTACGGACCGTTCCCCTACCCCCCCCAGAAATTTTTTTGGGGGTCAAATATATATGGGCCGATGCACGCAAACATTCCCTACACGATGATGTACTTTTTATCGAAATTGGCAATAGGTCCCAAAATCATCATAGGTGCGCACAGTCTTACCCTGTAGAAAACCCCCTGTGCGCCGCGGAGAGGTTAAATATTGTGATACAGTAGTAATACTGAACAGTATTGTATTAAAAGATTGAAAATAAACTTGATTGTAAGCTAATGCACATTCATTAATCATCTGATCTTGGCATTCTATGATTCTTTTAGGCTATGTTTTGGAAAGCTGTGTCTAAGCAGTAAGCTACAACTAGAACCTACAGTATATTATAGTTTTAGCTTTCTAGGTCTGTGTTTAAGGGTTTTAGAGGGAAAAATCAAACCAATGCTAAATTCATGACAAAAGTTAGCTGTTAACTGTTATTGTTAGCTTCCACTAATTTGGTTATCTCAACTAACTTTCCGGTTAGCTGTGCCCACCACTGCATAATACATCATCAATAATATATTGTTGAACAAATATAAACAGAACGCGGTCGGCGATACGGCGTCGCAGCATTCGGACGAAGCTCTGTATTTCCCGCAAATTCTCTGTCTTATTTCCCACCTCACACAATAACCACTCAATGTACAGTGTTCTAGTCTTCACCCATCGCAAGGCAACGCCCATATCTGCCTCCGTTATGTACATAAACTTGGTTGGGCCATATATTTGCAGAGATTTATGTATCTGTAAATGACGATTATCGGGAGTATACACCGATTCCTAGGCTTTCGTCCGCCATACTGACCTACTTATTGTCATCATAAAAACTGAACCACTTGGTCTAGAGACTTCTAGTTTTCACCAAACGTAAGATAACAACGACAACTGCCGCTGGATATATATATATATATATTACCTAGGTTAGGCTATTTTTTGGCATATTTATAATCGCAACGAAATCCTAATAATTCGCAATTTCACCCGGAACCAGTTTACCCACGAAAATACAAAAGGTGAGATGGCCCGTACGTCGAGGGTTAAATTCAGTAAAATCATCAAGCAGTACAGTTAATCTATCTATATATATACCCTGGCATATACCCCACTTTTTTTTATTGGGGGGTGGCCGACTCGAGAAAGAGCCCGAACAGGGAAAAAAAATATATATATATATACAGTATATATATATATATATATGGATGGAGTTATGAAAGAAATACTATCAAGAGCAGTGGATGTTGGTGTATCGCTGAAAAGGGAGGGAATTGAGTGGAAGCTACCTATACTGCTGTTTGCGGATGATACAGTTCTGATGAGTGATAATGAATGGGAGTTGCAGGGTCTGGTAAATGAGTTTGAAACAGTGTGCGAAAAACGGAATTTGAAGGTAAATACGGGGAAGAGCAAGGTTATGGTCTTCGAAAGGGGTGAAGTCACAGAGTGTGAGGTGAAGCTGAACGGTCAGGCTATGGAGATCGTCACTCTTTTAAGTATCTGGGCAGTGTGTTGAGTAAAGATGGGACTATGGATGAAGAGGTGCGGGAGAGGGTACAACAGGGGAAGAGGGTTGTAGGAATGCTAAAAGCAGTAACAAGAAATAGGGTGGTTAGTATGGAAGTGTAGAAGTCCTTGCATGACAGTGTGGTAATCCCGACACTGACTTACGGAAGCGAAGCATGGACGTTGGTTGAGAGACTCAGACCAAGAGTGAGAGCAGTGGAAATGAATTACTTAAGGAGTGCGTGCGGAGTTACATGGAGGGATAGACAGACTAATGAGGAAGTAAGAAGGAGGTGTGGTGTGGAGGTAGATGTGCTGGAAAGTGTGAAAAGGAACAACTTGAGATGGTTCGGCCATATGGAACGTATGGAAAGCGAGAGAATGACTAAGAGGGTGTACGAGAGCGAGGTGGAGGGACAGGGGGGGAGAGGTAGACCGAATATGAGGTGGAAGGATGGAGTGAGGAACTACATGAACGAAGGCGGTGCTGGTTGGGGGGAGGGCCGTCGACTGACTGGGGACAGAGGTGCATGGGGGCGGTTCGTTCGTGGCCACCCCTTCGGGGATCACGGCATCAGGCAATAGATAGATAGATATATATATATATATAAGAACATAAGAACATAAGAACATGGGAGTCTGCAGAAAGCCGATTGGCCTAAGCAAGGCAGATCCCTGTCCCACACAACCCCAATTCAATTTCAAAGCCCAATTATAGGCTTCACACTCTAATACCCTGAGGATCATCTTACCAAAACGGTTAGAGATTAACGCAGGATTTAGGGGGTCTGCAGAGCGCTGATTGGCCCAACCCGGCTGATCCCCCTTCACACCCAACCCTTCTCGTCCATATGCTTATCCAATTTTATCTTAAAGCTCCCTACAGTTTTAGATCCCACTATAGCACTTGGTAGTCCATTCCACCCATCTACAACTCTGTTACCAAACCAATACTTGCCTATATCTTTTCTGAAACGAAATTTATCTAATTTGAAACCATTGGTACGAGTTCTTTCGCTATCACTGAGCTTTAGTACATTTGCCATGTCCCCTTTGTTAATCCCACTAACCCACTTGAACACCTCTATCATATCCCCTCTAACTCTGCGTCTCTCTAACGAATGTAAACCTAATTTCTTCAACCTTTCTTCATACGAAAGATTTCTAATATTATGGATAATTTTTGTCATTCTACGCTGTACTCTCTCCAATGAATCTATGTCCATTCTGTAATAAGGACACCAAAATTGGACAGCATAATCCATATGGGGTCTCACTAATGACAAGTAAAGTTTTAAGATAACATCAGCAGTTCTGTTACTCACACTCCTAGAGATGAACCCGAGAATCCTGTTTGCCTTATTACGAACGCTTATACACTGTTTTCTAGGCTTCAAATCATTGCTAACAAACACACCTAGATCTTTCTCGCAGTCTGAATTTTCTAATTCTAAATTAGCTAGTTTATATTTAACATTTGTTTGCATCTTCCCTATCTTTAATACCTTGCATTTGTCAATGTTAAACTTCATCTGCCAATTTACTGACCATTCATGTAAGGTATCTAGATCCCTTTGGAGGCACTCTATATCGCTATCTGAATCAATTGATCTCCCTATTTTAGTATCGTCTGCGAATTTACTTATCCTACTAGTCATACCTAAATCTAGGTCATTTATGTATATAAGAAACAACAGGGGACCTAATATCGATCCCTGGGGGACACCACTTTTGACTGCTCCCCATTCTGACTTGGTACCATTTATGCTGACTCTCTGCTTCCTACCAATTAGCCATGACCTAATCCATCCTAACAACGCCCCACCTATTCCATGTGCCTCAACCTTTCTCATCAATCTCTCATGAGGGACTCTGTCGAAAGCTTTACTGAAATCTAAATATATAATATCATATGACTTGTCATTATCTACTGCTTTATATACCTCTGAGAAAAAACTAAGCAAATTAGTAAGGCAAGACCGTCCCTGAGTGAATCCATGCTGAGAAGAATTGATTAAGTTAAATGTTTCTAAGTGGTTTCTCATTTCCTAGCAATAATTGACTCTAGTAGTTTTCCTATGATTGAAGTGAGACTAATGGGACGGTAATTGGATGCTATTGATTTATCACCTTTTTTGAAGATCGGAACTACATTTGCAAGCTTCCAAGCTTCTGGAACTATACCTGTTTCTAATGACTTGTTAAATAGAAATGTTAATGGATAACTTAACTCATCTCTGCATTCTTTTAATACTCTAGCACATACCTCATCAGGACCAGGCGATTTATGAGGTTTCAGTCTGTCAATTTCCTTAACCACATCATTTCTACTTATAGTAACCGTACTTAACCTATTTTCTATACTATCGCTGTATACCTTACGGACTTCTGGAAACTGTGCCAAATTTTCATTAGTGAAAACGGAAAGAAATTTACTATTTAATGTACTGCACATTTCTAAATCACTTTCTGTCAATTTTCCTATCGAAGTTTTAAGGGGACCAATTACATCTCTAACCTTGGATTTATATAGTTGGTAAAAAGCTTTAGGATTATTTTTTGAATCATTGGCAACCTTAATTTCATAATTTCTTTTTTCTTTACTAATATCCATTTTTACCTGTCGTGATAGATTCTGATAGTAAGCAAGTAGGTGAATTTCGCCTTTTTTAATTTTTCTATATATTCCTCTCTTTTTTCCTAGAAGATCTAATAGTCTATTATTCATCCATTTGGGTTGGTTCTGTGTTGATCTAAATTTTCTTTTTGGGGATATATTTATTTTGCGCATTGAATACTGACTTGATAAAATTATCGTATGTATCTACCAAGTTTGACGTCTCCTCCTGACTTAAGATGACAGGTGCCTGAGAAAGGATACACTCATTTGGACACCTGGATCGACTTAATTTTTTGACCATAGGGTCCGCTAACAGGGCTTCTCTTAACCCACCATAATTGGCTTTTCTGAAGTCAGGTATTAATGTTGTATTCTCTCTGATATTACCTTTCCATTGTATATTAAAATACACAGAATTATGATCACTATTTCCTAGGTGGTCCCCGATTTCTACACTATTTATCATATGTTCATTGTTACTGAAAACTAAATCGAGAATATTATCACCTCTAGTCGGCGTATCTATGAATTGAGATAAAAAACTATCTTGTACTACCTCAATAAACTCCTTTGAATCAGAGTCGCCTATTTGTTGCTGCCAATCTATATTAGGGAAATTAAAATCCCCCATAATGCACACGTTGCTAAGCCTTGATGCTATTTTAATTTCCTCCCATAATGATGTTCCGTCATTTCTACTCATATTTGGCGGTCTATACATAACTCCAATAACTAGTCTCACTACCTTCGTTAACTTCTACCCAAACACTTTCATTTTCATTATTTACTCTAATACCTGATTTAGTACAGCTTTTTAATGAACTCCTGACAAACACTGCTATACCGCCACCCCTCTTACTTGTTCGGTCATATTTAAACAAACTATATCCCGGTATATCAAACTCTGCTAAAAAATGCCTGGTTTCTGTATTAATCCATGTTTCAGTTAGCGCTATTATGTCTATATTTTCTTTGCTAACCAGTGCTCTAAGTTCGTTCATTTTGTTACATAAACTCCTGCAATTTGTATAATAAACACTCAAACTATTACTTGTATTTGCAACTATTTTTCTATTGTTTTTAACTAATTTATTTTTACCTGTTGAACTACTGGACCTAGACGGAAAATCTACGCTATCAGAATGTTCGTTATTACTATCAATTCCATGTGGCTGGGATTCTATTTTACTTACACACCTATGGTTTATTAACAAAACCCCGCAACAAACTTGTCGAGTGAGCTGACTAAGGTCGAAACTCCTAGTCGAGAGAGATCTACTCCATCCTGGGCATACAGTTCATCCTTACCGTAGAAGAGGGTCCAGTTATCCAGGAATGGAATAGTATTTGCCTTGCAATACTTCTCCAGCCGGCTATTTACACCAATAGCCCTGGAGGACCATTCCTTCCTTACCCCTCTTCTTGGTAGGATACTGTGTACCACAGGAACTCCACCCTTCTCCTTGATCCTCTCCAACATTTCCTGGTACGTGGTGAGCAACTCCTCAGTCCTGCATTTCCAAATGTCGTTGCTCCCTGCGTTGAGGAAGATGATGGGGTCCTCTCCACTCGCTTCCATGACACCATCTAGCTTTTCTGCCACCTTCTCGACTCCGGCACCAGGCAGACAGACAACTTTAACAACATGTGTATTAGTAGCCCTACCAAGGTATTTAATCATTGAATCCCCTACAATTAAAATAGACTTAGCTGTTTTCTGTTGCCGGCCTGTAGCAGGAGTTGTAGCAGCAACAGCAGCAGACTTCCCCCCCTCCCCTCTCACTGCCTCGATGATCGCCACTTCCTCGCCATCACTCTCATCAGCCAAGGTGCTGAAGTTGTTGTGGGTCTTGAGTGGCTGCCTTTTCAGCTTGCAGGCCGTTGCACTGGTTGACACCACTTTCCAAGGGGCTTCACGATCCCTGGGAACACTTCCGGTAGCCTCACACTTCTTTTCCGCCATAGCTAGTCTCAAGGCCAAATTTTCATCTTTGAGACACTGAATCTCCTGCTCCACACTCTCCAGTCTTTCTTGCAAAGCAAGACAAAGCTGGAGAGTATGGGAGGAGACAGCAGACTCATCAACAACAGCCATCACTAAGAAAGTTCACTAGGACCTCACTAAGGGTAAACAGGTTCACTAGCGGTCACTGGGGACGTCCGCACTGGTCAGGGGTCAGAGGGCAACTTTTTCTTCAACTGGGAATCTTGCTGGAGACCCCAAATGGGCCTGGGTCTCAGAGTATTTCTCCTGGACAACCTAGATATATATAGATATATATATATATATATATATATATATATATATATATATATACCTTTATATATACCTTTCAGTCAATCAACAATATATTTTTTTCTTCAACTGGGAATCTTGCTGGAGACCCCAAATGGGCCTGGGTCTCAGAGTATTTCTCCTGGACAACCTAGATATATATATATATATATATATATATATATATATATATATATATATATATCACACATCTAGTATTTCTCCTGGACAACCTAGATATATATATATATATATCACACATCTAGGTTGTCCAGGAGAAATACTCTGAGACCCAGGCCCATTTGGGGTCTCCAGCAAGATTCCCAGTTGAAGAAAAAAATATATTGTTGATTGACTGAAAGGTTTATAGAAGTTTCTGTTTTATGTTAAAAGTAGGCATTAAGTAAAAGCTATAGATTACTCTGTTATGTGTACAATAACAGTGAACACATGTCATGTTATGAACACTAATGTAAGGGTTTTCCTGTACAAAAATTACAGTATATTTTGAAGTTTTAATATAAATTTCTACAGAAGAAATCCACATACATATTTATATATACACATAAATTAGGCATACTGTACATTCTTCCTGATAATTCCCAAACTCAGCCTCAAAGGATTGTATAGCGGAATAATTATAAAATAATAATAATATTAATAATATTAATAATAATAATAATAATAATAATAATAATAGGCCTACCGGGTAATAAAAAAAATGCAACTCTCCACCCAGTGAAACTTAAATTTCTTGATGAAGCATGAGTTTATAACACATTCAGACATTTCCAGTGCCTTGTATATATGAACATAGAATTTGTTTTATTGTTTTTTTCCTCCAGAACATTGTATTTGATACAAGAGGAATATTAAGGTGATTATAAGATTTAATAATCACTTCCTGAATTTAGTAATGTTATTGAAGTAGGCCTATGCATGCATTTTGCAGTTAGGATGATCTTGATAAACCTTATTTTGTTTATGTTACCGTATATTGCCACTTAATAATTTCAATCAGATGGCATTCCAATCATATTTTTAATACCACTATGTGATTTTGCTTGTTAAAGCAAACCCTTGTGATTCTTGCAACTTTCTTTACTCATAATAAATAATGCAATCCTCTTCTTTGTATTCCAACCTACCATACATATTGATAATCTATATCTTCCTTCTTTCTCCTCATGAATAATGCCTCCAATCTTCCTCCATCTTCCATATTCATATCCGCCATTCTTTCTCTTTAAAAATAATGTTGTATCTCTCTATCTTCCCACTAACAACTTACAGTATATTATTTTTCATAGCCATCTTTCTTTTTCCTAATAATGTTGCAATCTTTGTGTCTCTTTTCCCCTACTATCCCACAGGCTATTCATGTCCGTCGAGGAATTTGCTAAGGAAGTCTTTTGGTTTAGGTTCCACAGAGTCTTGCCAGTAGGCCATCAGTCCATGTTTCTGTTTCCAGATCTCCACCGTCTCTTTCAACTCCATCTGGCCCTGTGTTGAAAAAAATTTACAGTAGATTTAGAAACAAAAATAGTGTGTGAGACTCAGTGAGAGAGAGAGAGATCTGATTTTGCTATTGAGATAGCATAGGTACATAAAATTATATATACAAGTACATATACATGGTGTTAAAAGGGCAAAGATTTGTATACAGACTTTACCCTATTCCTATTTGACATACATAAACATATCAGAATATATTTCTTAACAAAGATTTTTTTTTTTTTTTTTTTTTTTTTTTTTCCCTACAGTACCATAGCACCGCCACCCCCAGAGGGGGTTTTGGTGGTGATGATGATCGGGAGGTGGTCAGAACTTGAGGCTTTGACCACCCTCCAGGATGTCGTGGGGATCAGGTTGGGGGAACAAAAGGTGATGTCTGGTGATGAGGGGAGGTCGAGGGCTTGGTGGGGAATATGGGTATGCTGATAGATGTTATTGAGGATGAAGAGGTTAACCTGTTTGGTTGTTTATTACCAGCCCTCTATCGAGTCGGGCCATATGCATGGCTGAAAATTTGGCGTTGAAGTCACCACATATTGGGGATGTACTGTGGGGGACCTGTGGGGAGGAATTTATGTATTTATGATTGTTATGTGTGATTTGTTGCCAGAGCGTCTTTTAATTTATTGTTGTTGTTGTTGTTCCCTAAGCTGCCTGGCCGAACAGCCTCGAGTCCCTAAGGAAGGCCATGGCCACGGTCTGGCTTTCCCACAGAGCTCTCGGAAGGAATGTAGATTGTATTGTTGGCATAAGTGATTGTGTGAAATGCAGTCTTCTATGATGTTGTTGTTGTTGATGATGCTTTTATTTTATACTAGCCCACTGGGCCTAGGCCCTCTCAAGGCTAGTGGTGGAGGAGGTGGTACAGAGTTTAAAGTCACGTATATGTCAGGAGTTATATGTCATTGTATAAATTTATCGCTCTCAGGAAGTGACGAATAGGGGTGAAATTGAAAGAGTCTGAGTCAGAGAGGATGCCATGTAAGCAAGTTCAGCAAGAATCTCCGTCTTTCAGATGCATAGACGGGACAAATACAAAGAAAGTGAAAAACAGTCAATGATGTATGGCAATGTTGGCATTCAGGTGGTGGACCACGAGGGGTGGACATCAGGTAACCATGTGTGAGGCGTGTGTGGCCTAAACGTAATCTAGTTAATAGGGTTTGGTCTGCACGTGAACCATTAATTGAAGAGGGCCACAAGTGCATGTCATCCTTAATGGAGCGAAGGTGGCCAGTTAATGGTTGCGCTCTCCACTCAACCCGCCAAGCGTCATAAACATGGCGACGGAGGACAGGGAGCATATCCTCCGAACGCAGCAAAGTAGTAGAGGGTGCACCATGACACGCTTGCTTAGCGAGGAAGTCTGCACGCTCATTCCCGGGAATTCCTACATGCGCGGGGATCCAGCACAGCGTGATGGAACGAGTAGCGCACTGTAATTTGTGTATTGTGTGGATGATAGTCTTGACCAATGGGTCCTTGGGGGCAAATACACATAAGGCTTGCAGTGCACTCTTTGAGTCACTACAGATAACGACCCGTGGAGAGTTCCTCGACAATGAAGAGATGGTGCTTAAAGCACCTTGAATAGCCCATAATTCAGCAGTGAAAACCGTGGAGTGATGGTGTAAGGTACTTTGATACAAGCCATGGTCTGAGACTGCAGCGCAACCCACGGCATCCGCAGTTTTCGAGCCATCGGTGTAAATGAAAACAGCCGGGATGTGATCATCAAGATGTTGTAAAGCGAGATGTCGACATTGAGATGGGGCTTGGGCATCAAGTTGATCCGCTAAGTGAAAGCAAACTGTAGGGTGGTTTAGGGTCCACGGAGTGATGTGACTAGAAGGGGGAGTTATGGGAGGAACGGTGATACTGTAAGTGGAGAGCAATTGGCGAGACAACATCGGGAATGGCACTGGAATGTTTGAACGATAGTTATCTGTGGAATGGAATAGTTCTAGTAGAGTCGGGTCATGACGGAGGCGAACAGCCGTACGCATGAGGACTAATCGACGGTGGTAGGCTAGAGGTAAGGTCCCAGCCTCACATAGGATATTGGAGACACGAGAGGAACGGAATGCCCCCGAGCTAATGCGGATGCCCAAATGGTGTACGCTGTCGAGGGTTCCTAATGTGGAAGCAGAGGCCGTGCCATAGACAGGGCTACCATAATCTAGGGCTGAGAGGATGGTAGCTCTGTAGAACAGTAAAAGCGTAGAGCGATCTGCGCCCCAATGGACTCGTGCGACTGTTTTCAGAACATTCATTCTCTGGAGGCAACGTGCCTTTAAGCAGGCAATGTGACACTTCCAATTGAGGTGAGTATCAAAGATTAAACCAAGGAACCTGGTATGTGGAAGGATCTGAATATTAGAATGTCCCATGGTGAGAGTAATGGACTGTTTACGTAAATGTCGAATATTTCTATAGAATACAACGGCGTTAGTCTTTTCAGCAGAAAATTGAAAACCAGCAGTGGATGCCCAAGAGTGGATGGATTTTAGAGCAATGTTGAGACGCCGTTGTATGTGAGTCAGACTGGGAGAAGTATAATATATTGCGAAGTCGTCCACATACAAGCTATACGATATTTCAGGTGGGAGGCTGCGTACGACACTATTGATCGCCATAATAAAGAGTAAGCTGCTAAGGGCACATCCTTGTGGTATTCCATTAATTTGTGACATAATGTCCGATAGGAGACCATTATTTTTGACCTGGAATGTACGGTTAGAGAGAAAATTTTGTAAAAAGCAGGGAAGAGGACCCCGCATGCCAGAATCGTGTAAAATTTTTAAAATCCTGTGTCTCCATGTTGTGTCATAAGCCTTAGCAATGTCAAAATATATTGCCACTGTGGGTTGGTTCTTGGAGAACCCATCACGTATTTGGTGTTCAAGGCGAATAAGTGAGTGCAGTGTAGAACGGCCAGGGCGGGAACCATTCTGATATGGGGATAGGAGGGCATGTGACTCAGCGTAATGTAAAAGTCGAGGATTGATCATTTTTTCCATTAATTTGCAGAGGCATGAGGTAAGCACAATCGGTCTGTAATTTGTGGGAAGACTATGATCTTTTCCAGGCTTCGGTACGGGTATAGTGTAAGCATGCCGCCAAGACGGTGGGAAGTAGTTACTTATCCAAAACTGATTGTACAGTTATAAAAGATGTTGTAGCGCACGTGGATGGAGGTGACAGATGAGAGCGTACGAGAATCCATCCGGGCCAGGAGTAGTGTCTGTACACAGGTCGAGCGCGTGTCGCAATTCCGGAATTGAAAAAGGGGTGTTATATTCATGTGTTTTCCCGCTATGAAAAGATAGCGGGCGAGATTCCTCCATACATTTATAACGAAGAAATTGACGAGGCAATGACTGGTCTGAGCTGACGTGACAGAAATGTTTGGCATGTATGGCAGCGATGTCAAGGGGGTCATGTGTAAGCGAGTCCGAGGCAGGGTCTTTGAGTGGAGAGAGTGGAGGCCGTACAGTGCGTCCGTTGATACTGCGAAACTTTTTCCATAAAGTAGAGAGAGGGGTGCGGGAATTGAAGGACGAGATATATGATCGCCATGAAAGTATCTTGTTGTCAAGGATACTGCGTTTGACAACTGCACAGATCTTGTTATAGAACGTTTTAAGGGCAATTTTTTCAATAGTGATGGTTATAAGGTCAAAGTAACGATTAGTGGAAAAAAGTCGGGGGGAAACAGTCTTTAAACGCCGCTGCCTAACACTCAGACGCTTAAGAAGGCGTTCCACACGATGCTTGAATTTTATCATTTGGGCTAGAGTGGGCGTCCACCAAGGGACCTGGCGAGGGTGCGTCAGCGAGGAGGTAAGCGGGATATGAGTGCGAGCAATGGAGTTCAGGAAGGACGAAAAATAATCAAAATTGTGTGCAGGGGAGGAGGTAGGGGAGAAGTCCGAAACGTCTGCAGAGGAGTGCGTATAAGACGTCCAATCGACTTTAGAGAGATTATAACTCGATATTTGAGGGGAGGATGCAGGGCACAAATACTTAAGGAGTATAGGGTAGTGGTCGCTGGAGAAGCGATCCTGTAAAACTGACCAGTCAAATAGGGGAGCTGCGTCATCCGAGGCAAAGGAAAGATCAACAGCGGAAAATGTACAGTGGGTAGCAGATCTGTAGGTGGGGGTGTCAAAGTTGAGACAACAAAGAGTAGAATGAAGGAGATATTTTTCAATATTATTGCCTGGGATGTCTGTGTTTGGGTTGCCCCAAAGGGGAGAGTGTGCGTTAAAGTCGCCCAGAATAAGGTACGGTGGGGTCAGTTGTTGTACTATTTGATGAAGGTCAGAAGTATTGTAATGACAGGAGGGTTGATTGTAGGAGGAGCAAACAGTCAAGGAAGGAAGGTTTGGTAATGAAATGGAGACGGCAGTTGTTTGAAAAGGGTTGGGGTCAAGGGTGACAGGAACAAATACGCACTTATAGTGCACAAGGATGGCTGTTCGGAGATGTGAAGGGGTTATAGGGGAGCTAGCAGCAACAGTATAATGCCTGGGGGGGGACAACAAAATTGCCTACATGTTGGAGGCAAATGCATAATGGTGAATATAATTTAAGTAATCGTTGTAATTCTCCCATACGGAGGCGAGTTTGGTATCCGTTTATATTCCATTGCAAAATGTTATATGCCATCAAGAATAGGATTGTCAGAGTCAACGACAATAGTGGTCTCTTGAAGAGAGTCTGGTAAAGGTTGTGAGTGTGGAGAGGGTTGTGTGGATGGAGGTGAAGGGGTAGATGTAAGGTCTGTAAATTTTTCAGAAATAGCTGTGAATTGTGTGACTAGTTTAGGAACAAGGGTGGGGCAGTGGAGGAGTTTTTGGCGCAGAGTGTTCATAAATAGATAAGCGGAGGTAACATCTCCATCAGGGTTAGGGGGAAGTGTACGCGTGGTGACAAATTCCTGCGTCCGAGCAAGGAGGCAGGGATCCGTAGCACAGATATGGGGTGTGATGTAATTACGGAAACAAATTGGACATCCACATTTGTCAGGTGGGATATTGGTGTGACATATCAATACAGGAGATTGTGAGGGGCTCGGGGTATGATGAGTCTTTATCGAAGGTTCGTCAGATGATGGTGTCGTAGGGTTAGCAGGAGTTTGTGGGGGAATGTCCCTAGGTTTGGGAGCATCGGGATCTGGGCAGTGGGGAGCGGCTAACGGAACATGTCGCTCAAGGTTACAGGGAGGATCAGGCGTGGTGAGGGTGGTACGCACATTGACAGGAGGTTGGTGAACATCAAATCGGGATTGTGATAGCTCTATATTAGTCAAGTCAGAATCCAACAGGTTATTGTCCTTCAGGAATCTCTGCATCAAGTCCTTGGGCGTAGGATCAGATTCACAAATATGGGTGACACAATAACAAGGAGTCGGGTGAATTTGAGCATCTTCCGCTGGAGCTCGCTTGGAAAGAAATTTGTGAAGATGTTCGGTGAGTACTGTACGGGTAGAAGTCTTGTGCTGAAGTAGAAAGAATCGGCCGCAATTATGGCAGCCACAGTCCGGATCGTGGGTAGGCATAACCCACTTCTGTGTGGTGGAACCGAGTTTCGAGGTCCGGGATAATGACCGGATAGGACTTGCAACCATACGCTTTTTCCGAGGCTGCGACTGGGTGGAGTGAGATTGGGGAGAAGTCTCTATATCTGGTACTGTGTTACAGTCCATGAGGTTCTCTCCGGCAGTCATGTTCCAAAACTCAGTATCATCGGTCAAGTTAGTAAATCCCTCGAACCTGTTAGAGGTGGATAGGTCCGGGGAGTTAAGGTGAACTAAACGGAAGGTATCATTGGTGGGGTAATGTTGTGGGCTAATAGGTGGTGCCGGAGGCTGCTCTGGACGCTGGTGGTCAGAGGAGTCAGCGGGTGTAGTTGATTCATACCGTCGATATGGAGGAGATTTACCTTCCTGCCTTAATTGTGCTGCAGCAGACCGGAAGGGGAGTCCTTTTGTGGCCTGTAAATGTAATACATCACGATGAAACGCAAAGTGCGGGCATGTTCTGTCATTGGCTTTGTGGGACCCGTCACAATTTGCACAACGGGGCGCGCTGGCTTGACAATTGTTGAGAGCATGTTGTTCTGAGCCGCAATTTAAGCAACGAGCATTGAGAGCCCGACACCGTGGGGTTGAATGCCCAAGCTTCCAGCAATTTGTGCATTGTCTCGGCTTGTTAACATACCTTCGTACCTGCAGTTGGCGACCTGCAAGACGGACATGCATAGGGAGGTCATGGCGCTTAAAATAGATTTTGACAATGCGTAGTGGGGGCCGATTTCCACGCTGAGGAGCAGTATAAGTGTCAACTTTAACAACAGTGGGGTCAGTTCTTTGCAATAATTGTAAGATACGATTGGTTGAGTCTGTAAAGCTCTGATCCGCAAATTCGAAGTCGGAAGGGAGCACAACCGTGCCAGTACACTGATTCAGGAATTCATCTGGTTTACCTGTGTATCTGTCGTTGGGGGTGTCGAGGTAGGCTTGTAAGGCTTCTGATTGCTCCTGTGTTTTCACCTCAATCATGCGCTTGGCCGATCCAACAGCATGCATGGTGAAGTCACCAATATCTTGTGCGAGAGTATCGTATAGACTGAAATCATCCATAGGTTCACCAGAGACCGTGAAAAACCGTGACCAATCAGGGGGACTGAACATAGCGTTATAAGTGTCCTTCGAAGCAGGGGTATACGTGTTACGTTTACGCCTTTGTCGGTTATGCGAAGGTACGAACGGTTGAAGCGTGTGAATGGCAGAGGAAATACCGGCAAGGTCTTTTCCTGTACCTGCATCAATGGCTCGTTGAGATCGTGGAGGTACAGAAGCAGGTTCAATTGAGGTAGTAGATCCTGCATCCGGAGGGAAGATGGTAACAGATGGAGTCACAGACGGGTCAGGGATGCAAGAAGCATCCGTAGGGGTGTCAGCTGAGGGCATGCGAGGTTCTTCATTAAGGTTGTCAACGGAATGAAGAGGTAGGCTAAGGCTAGAATCATAATCTGGTAATTTAGAAGTTAAAGTCGAGACTGTGGGGTTGTCGTCACTATTATTGATCACAGAGGCAGTAATGTGCATAGAAATTGATGCCGGGGAGATCACCTGATGGATCGCAATACCCGACGATGGAGAATTCGTCACAGTATCCTTAGGAGGTTTGCCAAGGTCTGTGGGTGCCATGCCTGAGTGGGGAACTCCGGCACTGTTGGCAGCAGGGGAAGGGTCCTTGAGGCAGTCCAATTTCTCGCAGGGGTCGGCGTCGGAGGGGGCAATTTTAGATTCCATAGGACGAATATTTCTAAATTCATCTGAGTCAGATTCCAAACCCACCATGGAGCCACAATTAGAGGACGGGACAACCGCCCTAGGAATTCTTGCAGATATACACCCCGACTAATGCACCTTAAGGGCCGTCGATCCGTTGATCGCCGACCCAGCACAAGGGTTAGGGTTTGGCATAAAAGTTTCCCCTCGCTCTAACACGTCGGGTACCACAGTTCGACGGGTGTAGGGATTGCCGACCCACAACACCCTCCAACGAAACCAAAGAGTGAGTACGGTCGTTTACCTCATGACAGTCACGGTGCTCCCAAAGGAGGGGGCAGCGGGAAGAAGGGAAAAACGGAATACAGAAAGGATGAGAAATGATAGGGCCCACTACAATTAGTTGGGGGCGGCAGGAAGGGCGGGCATGCGGGCATGCACTCCCCTCCTGCCGCCTCCGTCAGCCCCCGCACGTGTTCAAAAGTGAAACCAACGAAGCAGGCAGAGCGGGGGTCTTCTATGATGTGTTTAATGGTATGGGGTGCTGTGTTACATCCCGGGCAGGTGTCGACGACAGTGTTATCCAGTCTCTTCTGTAGTATTGTAGTGTCGTGAGGAGGAAGGAGGGATTTTGAATGTGCACTGGTATCAGAGAGGTTTATTTATGTCTGTACCAGGGTGATGAGACCATCACCGCCGCCGACAGCCCAGTCCTATCTGATGGTAGTGAAGTTATGAAATGTAGGCGTTTTTTGTGTTCTGCATACTGGAGTCACACAATGTTCGCGGATTCGATTATTCGCGGTAGGCTCCTAGGATATATTAAAATATATATAATTAATAAAACAAACGGTTAGATATGGTTTGAATCGGCCGTGCGCGCCAAATGTTTACCTACCGCCAGGCCGCACCCTCCCTCCCCTCTTTGTTTTGGTTCAGTACACCGAACACCGCTCTAGTATACACATCACCTCGTTCGTCTACAGTGTGATTCGTGTGCATCTTGTCCATAATGTCGCCTAAACGTCCAGCCAAGTCATCCCCCAAGTAATGAAACTACAGTATTTGAATATGATTATTATTTACATTCCTGTATTAATGTTTTGCATGCATCTACTACTACTACACAATATACGCGTTGCCATCTTACAAGAAACAAAATTACAGGCCCCCCTCAATATTCTCGGGGGTTACGTACTGTACCTGAAAATGCTGAGAATATCTGAAACTGCGAATACTTATAACAAATTCCCCAATTTACCCTACGAATCCATCCCAAGCCCCTAAATAAGTTTTTTTTTGGTGTTGATGCATGCAAAATAATAATACATGAATGTAAATAATAATCTTATTAACCCTCCAGCCCCGGCTATGTATTATATATATATTCCTCGAAACCCGGGTGTTTTGGCCGAAAAACGTCTAGGCTAGGCTACCGTATATTCGTTAATCAGACTGCTTCCCGCATTCCCGCGCATCCCCAAGCGTAGCTGTGTTATTTACCTGTAGAATGGCATTAAGTAGAGCTCTCTAAGTCAACTGGTTGAGCTGTGATGATGATTTCATTGGAGATAACTTTATGGCCAAAACAGCCACTTTACACCACTTTTCGATACTTAACAACAACATACAGGCACACACGAACAAGCGACGCTCTCCTTCTTGTGGCCGGAGATGCGGGGCGACGGTCCAGCCGGCTGTTGTTTACATGCGTCGGACCGACGCCTCGCACACGAAGCTCACAGGCTTTCAACCACTGGGCGTTCAAGAGACCATCCGGGTACCTGTTATATGCTTTTTTATGGGCGTTCAAGAGCCCTTCCGTGGTGAGAGGGTTAAACTAGTTTCATTACTTGGGGGATGACTTGGCTGGACGTTTAGGCGACATTATGGACAAGATGCTCACGAATCACATTGTAGACGAACGAGGTGATGTTTATACTAGAGAGGCGTTTGGTGTACTGAACCAAAACAAAAGGGGGAGGGAGGGTGCATTCCTTAGGCTTCCTGGCCGAACAGCCCCAAGCTCCTAGAGAAGGCCACAGCCGAGACTGGGTTTTCCCACAAAGTTCTCAAGGAGTGCATGTTGTGTTGTTGGCATAAGTGGTTTTGTGTTATGCAGTTTTCCACAATGTGTTTGATAGTGTGCGACATTTAGTCTTGGTGTCAGTTTGTTTTTTATGCTTGTAATATGTTGTTTAAATAACATTGATGTATTGTATGTTACACCAAGGATTTTGTGTGGGTGTGTGTTTGTTATAGGGATATTGTTTAAGGTGAGGTGAGGGATATGATGGTGTTCTGCAGTTCAGTTTGTGAGAAGGGTCGCTGTAGATTTGGCTGTGGCTAGTTTAAGTCTGTTTGCGGTGAACCAGTCATGTAGTACGGTTGGAGGAGTTGTGCGGCTATGTTTGCGCCTCGATATGTACATGGGAGTCTTTGTCGTCTGCGTAAGAGGCTGTGTGTATCTGGGGTGTGGGTAGGTCGTGCATGTATAGGTTGTTGTTGTTGTTCCCTAAGCTGCCTGGCCGAACAGCCCCGAGTCCCTGAGGAAGGCCATGGCCACGATCGGGCTTTCCCACAGAGCTCTCATTGAATGTAGATTGTGTTGTTGGCGTATGTGGTTGTGTGAAATGCAGTCTTCTATGATGTGTTTAATGGTATGGGGTGCTGTGTTACATCCCGGGCAGGTGTCGACGACGGAGTCATCCAGTCTCTTCTGATAGCTCAGGAGAGCTGGATGGTGTCCGCATCTCAACCTGGCCAGGTAGACTCTGTCCTCGCGAGGAAGGTAAGATTCGGAAGGATGGATTTCGGGAGGTCGTGTTTGCAGTTGCGTGTTGTCTGTGAATGAGTGGATGGATCGGCGAGAGAAATGAGTATGGATGTGCTTCTGGAAGTTGGTTCGGGGTGGGCAGGGAGGGAGAGAGGACAGTAATTGTGTGTGATACCGTGTGCTGGGTGTTGTTTTGATATTTCTTGGTGTCTGTGGGTGTGATGCCATGTAGTTTAGTGGGTGGTCCTGGTTCGTGGAGGCTGCTGCCAGGAATTGAGTGCCTCTCATGTCCAGATGGTCTTTGACTTTGAGGATTTGGGTTTCTTGATGTAGGTGATCTGTGGGTGCAGTAACTGTGCAGCCTGTAATGATCTTTAGGGCTTTGTTTTGAATAGTCTGTAAGGTCTTATGATGTGTTTCAGCTAGGTTAGAAGCCCAGCATGTATAGGTTGAAGGTGTTGGTGACAAGACGGATCCCTGAGGGACTCTGTGAAATTTCTGATGTTCGATGACTGGCCAGCAAATCTTACATGAGCATATCTGCCTGCTAGATAGTTGGCCAGCCATCTTTTTGTGTTATTGTACATGTTTGTGATGAGAATTTTGTTTGTAAGGTTGTGGTGGGCAATGGCATCTAAAGCTTTACTAATGTCAATTGTAACGAGAAATGTTCTGTATTTCTGAATTTATGCCATCAAAAGCTTTTTGTGTGAGGTCTGTAAGAAGGGTGCTTGCGGACTGTTGTGGCCTAAAGCCGTGTTGTGATGTAGCTAGGGGATCGTGAGGTGTGGTTAGTTGTAATATGAGGCATTCGGTAACTTTTGAGGGGTTACAAAGGAAAGTGATGAGGCGGTGTGAGGAGGGTAGCATGGGGATTTATTGAAGTGATGACACCATGCTTCCAGATGTTGGGTATTATATTGTGTGAATAGCTGGATATGTTGGTGAGTGTTTCAATGCCTTGTGGTAACAGGTGTCTAAGGTGTATGTTACTTATTTCATCTGGGTCACAGTTAGATTTGTATTTGAGGTTTGTTGTGCAGTTTCCTGTGTGCAGATCGTTTTGGAGTGTTTTAGTGTATTTACCTAATTGTAGTTTACAGGAGTTGAGCTAAGCTCGTGAGTCGTGTTGTCCTGTCTCTCAATCTACTTTCCCTATTTTTTCTTGAAAATATGGATGTTCCTTGCCCCTACCACCCCTTCCTCCTATTCCATTTGTCAATACAGTACATCAATAGGGGAAGCTAAACTTCCTGATGTAGTTCTTGCAGGTATTTTTTTTTTACTTTGTAGCTGTGGCCTCTAGTTATTCCTGTATCCATAATTATTATATCCTCCTTATCCAGCCTCTCCAGCCTTTGTACATCATTATCATGTCTCCCCTCTCTCTCCTCTCCTTTAGACTCGGTAGATTTAATTTGTCTAGCCTCCCTTCATTTGGCAGTTCTCTGAGACTTGGAACCAATCTAGTAACTGCTCTCTAGATTCTTTCTAACTTGTGAATATGCTTTTTAACCTCTGAAGTGCGCATGGGGGTAATTAGACACCTCTCCCTGTGCGCATGTATTTGAGGTGTTTCCGTCACTAAAATATTCATTGTACCATTAATAGCATTAATACTTATCCATGGTGTTCCTCCTGTTGTTCTCAAAAACTGTGCTTCCGTGCTGACTCCCTGCCTAGGCAAACTCTTTCGTCTCTGTCTATCCTCTAACGTCTTCCCTTCATGCTGGAAGTTTGCTCACATTCTGTCCCAAAGAAGGGTGACCGCTCTCAACCCTCCAACTATCGTCCAATTGCTCTTATCTCTTGTCTTTCTAAAGTTTTTAAACTATTCTTGCTTCCAAATTTCTTAAGCATTTCTCTTCACATAATCTGCTCTCAGATCGCCAGTATGGCTTCCTTAAGGGTCGCTCTACTGGTGATCTTCTTTCATATCTTACTAACTCTTGGTCATCCTCCTTTCGGGACTTCGGTGAGACTTTTTCTATTGCACTAGACATATCGAAAGCCTTCGATAGAGTCTGGCATAAATCTTTAATTTCTAAACTACCCTCCTTCGGTTTCTATCCCTCCATCTGTGCCTTTGTCTCTAATTTCCTTTCCGGCCGTTCCATAGCTGCGGTTGTGGACGGCCATTGTTCACTTCCTCACCCTATAAACTCCGGTGTTCCTCAGGGCTCTGTCCTATCTCCTATTCTCTTTCTAATTTTTATAAATGATCTCCTTAACTGTACCTTAATTCCCATCCATTCATACGCAGACGACTCAACCTTACATTACTCCATTAGTTTTTCAGAACGCCCCAGCCAGCAATCCCTCAACGACAAACGTAATGAAGCCATAGAACTCTTAAATTCTGATCAAAATACTATTTCCAATTGGGGCAAAGAAAACCTTGTTAACTTTAATGCTTCTAAAACCCAATTTCTCCATCTATCTACCCGTCAGGATCTCCCAGCGGACTATCCCTTATTCTTCAACAATACAAAAATCAACCCTTCATCTTCTCTCAATATTCTTGGTGTCTCCTTTTCTTCTCTCATTTGGAAGGACCATATTACCAGTCTTGCTAAGGCAGCCTCCCAGAAGCTGGGTGTGCTCAACTGCCTTAGGGGGTTCTTTTCCCCTGCACAGCTTCTTGCTCTGTACAGGGGCATAGTGCGCCCTTGTATTGAGTATTGTTCACATGTGTGGGGAGGTTCCTCTCACACCGCTCTCCTAGACAAAGTTGAAAGGAAGGCCTTTCGTATCATTAACTCCCGTCCACTCACCAACTCTCTGCAATCTCTCTCTCTCCGCCGCAATGTTGCATCTCTCTCGCTATTCTATCGCTACTATAATAATCAGTGTTCCTCAGAGCTATCCCAGTGCATACCACCTCCTTTACGTAGGGCCCGTGGTACCCGTCTTGCAACTCAATCCCACCCCTACTCTGTGCAACTCTCCAACCCAAGAGGGAAACGTTACTCTCAAACTTTCTTCTACTCAACATCTGAGCTCTGGAACTCTCTCCCAGAATGTCTTTCCCTCTTCCTATGACTTAAATTGCTTCAAACTCCGTGTGTCCAGGCATTTTGGCTCGAACGTCCCTTGATTTTGGCCCTGTCACTCTTTCAACTATGGGGGAGGCACTCGCTATAGGCAGTTATGCCTTTTGCCTCCCGCAATCACATAGAAAAAAAAAAAAAAAAAAAAATATGTGCCTATTATGGGTTGATTATAAAGGTATTAACCTGAAACAACAATAAAACGAGTGAAAACAGCGTTTGGATGGTCAAAATCTGAGATATAGCCCACGAGTTGTATAATGTATGGGTGAGGCAAGCTGCTTTCCCGCCAATTTCCCCCAAGGCCACTGAGACACAGTCGATCGATACTCTCTCTCTCTCTCTCTTGCATTCGCTTGCTATCAGTGATGACCACACCCTGCAACCGGATTTCTAATGTTAGCACGAAAATATACCTCAGAATAAGGGAATAACAGGGAAAATAGGTGATAACTGAAGGAGAGGAGGAAAGTGGGGAAGGAGGGGAGGTAGAGGACTGAGATTTTGCATGGCCCAGGGGCCAAACAAAAATATATATATATATTTTTTTTTTTTTTTTTTTTTTTTCCCGATGTCAAAAGTTGATTTTTTTTTTCTCTGACTCTTAAGAGTCTCCCCGCAGTCCGCCGGGGGAACTCTTAAGAGTCTCCCCGCAGTTCCTGGGTTAAGATGCGGGGACCACACCACTGCTGCATACTCCAGTATTGGTCTAATTATACTTTTTATAATTTTTGCTAACATTTTCTCATCCAAGTAGTTCAGAGCAACTTACATATTCCCGGCCACTGCATACATTCCGCTAAAGAGCTTGTTAATATGTTTCTCTGGCGACAAGTTATCTTGTATAATCAACCCTAAGTCCTTTTCTTTTTTGGCCTTGCTAATTATATTGTCTCCCATCATGTACTCCCAATTTGGTCTATTCACACTTCTTCCCATATTTAACACATCACATTTACTTATATTAAATTTAATTTTCCACTTGGTGCTCCATTCGTATATTTTATCTAAATCCCCTTGCAGATCCTCACAACTACTTCTATTTGTTATTTGTCTCATAATTTGATGTCATCTGCAAACATTGACATGTAGTCTGATAAGGCCTTTTTTTCTGGTGTAGAATTGTAGAATCGGGGTTGTGTTGCTTTCTATTACCTCTAGGGATGTGTTTTTAGTCTGCGTTTTGAATAATTGTATTGAAAGAGTGTATGGCATCGTTGATGTTTGTGATAGGTGTACTGTTTAGAGTTTCGAAATGTTCTGTTTCAGTTGTGAAAGCTTCCCAATTGGCACTTTTATAATTAGTGTATATATATCTGTGGCCAGCTGGGGTGATTCTGGTTTTGGTGGTGACGATGATCGGGAGGTGGTCAGAACTTAAGGTTTTGACCACCCTCCAGGATGTCGTGGGGGCGAGGTTAGGGGAACAAAAGGTGATATCTGGTGATGTCGGATATTTATGGTGTTGTTTGATGAAATGTGCGAGTTCTTGTTTTTTTGGTGTTGTTGTCGTTCCCTAAGCTGCCTGGCCGAAAAGCCTGTGTTTTTTGGCATAAACAGTTTTTTGGTGTTTATGCCATCTATGTTTAATTAAAGGATGTTAATGTTATGTATGTACTTACACTAGTACTTACACTAGTTGTATTTGCGGGAGTGAACATGCTCGTTAATTCCCGCCTCCTAAGATATGTTTGTCATACTGTGCTTTGAAACTATGCACTGATGGTGCAGACACTACTTCGGCTGGCAATTTGTTCCACCCACTAATCGAGTTGGTAGGAAATCTTTTACTTTTCAGATCAGATTTACTATTAAGCACTTTTAGTTTGTAGCTATGTCCTCTTGTTCTCTCACCTCCATCCCTCTCTATGAAGTTTTCTTGGTCGATTTTTCTTGTGATGTATGTTAGATGCTGCTGCACAGGGGTAGGGTGGAGTAGGAGGGGTGGGTGAATTATGTGGTGGTAGGAGTGAGGATTGAGACAAAGGGTGTGGGGGATTGGGTTGATTAGTATGGGGTAGGATGGGGTGGATTGGGGAAGAGGGAGTGAGATAGGTTGATGGATTGAAAGGAGGTGTGCAGGGGATGGGGTGGGAGTTTGAGGAAGGGCGTAGGGAACATGAGGAGCAGGTCCAGGTATTTGTGTAATGTCCCATGGAAGCAAGTGTTGTGAAAGTGGGTCCAGTTCCTGCAGGAATTGCATATTGCAGAGAACTGAACCCTTGATTGGTCGACTCAAAGTGATAGGTTTAGAGCATGTCAGACATATGTACTGTATGTGTGAGTAGGTCCAGGGTTGCTCTCATTTCCATGCCAGGGTGTGGCACAATTGATGCTATCTTCATAGTCAGGCAGCTGCAGTAAAGATATTTACATAAAGATAGGGATCTATACCTTGTCTTTGTAGAC
This sequence comes from Paralithodes platypus, assembly GCA_032716605.1. Lineage (NCBI taxonomy): Eukaryota > Metazoa > Arthropoda > Malacostraca > Decapoda > Lithodidae > Paralithodes > Paralithodes platypus. Next base: position 18,702,202 of record CM064544.1, on the reverse strand, counting down.
TTGCAGAAGGCCTTTGATAGGGTGCCAAGGGAGGTAATAGTTTGACGGGTGGGGGATAGCAGTGGTAGGAAGGGAGGCAGAGGAGGGTGGCTGGCCTATGAGTGGTAGGGTAGCACCCACAGTGTAAGGTGGAATGAATTATTTGGAAGTTAAACTAACAGGTTCACTTTTGTATTATCTGATAAGCTAGATCTGTAACGCAGCATTATAATTAAAATCGGAGGAAATTGTTCAAACAATTATTTCAGGTCTCACGCGAATTGATGCGGAGGAGAACAGGGCAACCAACTGTACGGGGTTTGGTATTTTGTGGTTGGCAAGATTGGTAACACCAAGTATAGAAGTGATATCTTAACCCTTCGTTCCCGGAAGGGCTCTTGAACGCCCATAAAAAAGCATACCCGAGCTGCCCGGAAGGGCTCTTGAACGCCCAGTGGTTGAAAGCCTGTGAGCTTGGTGTGCGAGGCGTCGGTCCGACGCATGTAAACAACAGCCGGCTGGACCGACGCCCCGCATCTCCGGCCACAAGAAGGAGTGCGTCGCTTGTTCGTGTGTGCCTGTATGTTGTTGTTAAGTATCGAAAAGTAGTGTAAAGTGGCTGTTTTTGCCATAAAGTTATCTCCAATGAAATCATCATCACAACTGAACCAGTTGACTTAGAGAGCTCTACTTAACGCCATTCTACAGGTAAGAAACACATCTACGCTTGGGGATGTGCGGGAATGCGGAAGCAGTCAGAATAACAAAGATACGGTAGCCTAGGCGTAGACGTTTTTCGGCCAAAACCCCCGGGTTTCGGGGAATATATATATAATACATAGCCGGGGCTGGAGGGTTAATCACATAAAACAAACTTTATATATACATTAGCTATAATAATATAACTTTCTTAACTCTTTATTTACTCAATACATCTTATGAAATGGACCCTGCGGTCATGTGCCGTTGCTGTCATATGCATGGGGTCAAACGAATTACCTTGTGGATCGGTCAGAAATAATTTGACTACACCTGCTAACTTAAACTAAATATAGTTATGCCTTTTATTGTTCATCCTGTCGTATAACATTATTGCGTCAGCGTGATCTGACCTAAACTGTTTGTGCGCCTTTTCCTCCTTTACTCAATACAGTATATCAATTCATAGATGACTTCAACATAATTATCCCATCAATGGCATATGTTTCAATATGTTCAGAACACTATGATCTGTACTATATGTTATAATGAATATTGTTATAAATAAGTATTTATATAGGCTACTCTTACTATGATGTTCAATTACCAGGTAATGACGAACATCTGTGTTGTTGTCAACATTTGGACTTCTCATCTATTAGTCATCATCAAGATCTAAAGTTACCACTATATACGATCTCAGTATTAACCTTGAGTTTCGTATACATTAAAACCAAGACTCATATTATTATGTCTATTATTTTACTTTTCCATGAAACTTAATTAAACAGTTTAATACACTAAACAATATATTAGATGCAAAGTCACACGGAGAAAATGAACTAACAATTTGCCAAAATAATAGAAACAATAAAGAATAGGAAATGTTGTATCACTAGCCTACTCAAATATTAGCCTACACATTTGCAGTCCGTGATTACCTGGTCCTCCTCTTTCTCCCAAAGGGACTTACTTACTGTCTGTCGTCCTTCGACCTTGGGCATGGAATCGTTATCTCCCTATCACACTGGATTAACACACAAAGAGCGGGTGGTAGGGTATTTTACACTGTGCCGCCCAGCGTTTTTTTGTTTTACCCTAAATAGGGTTGTTTCCGTGCTCATTTTCATGCATAAACAAGACCCAGAGCGTAAAACAAGTATCTATCCCTGAAAGGACATAAACAGAGCTTTCCAATGACACCCGAACCATCCTTGTACGACCACTGGTTCTCTTGCAACGATCGTGCAACACGAGTGCAAAAAACCTAAAATAAGGTAATTTCCGTACATAATTCCCTGTGTAGCGAGTGAGAGGAGGGGGAGGAAGGTGAAATACAGTTCAGTACACCCACGGCGGTCGTGGGGAGCGGTCATAAGGTTACTACGCTCGTCCCACCGCTCAGCTCTCTCTCTCAGCAACATTACGTGCTGAAAATGGCACTCGACAGATGTCGTGCACCGCCACATAGTCCAAATTTATTTAATTCGACAGATGTCGTGCGCCGTTGGTTAAGGGTTAAGGGCAGAGTTTTAGTTTTCTCCCTAGTCCTCTATCAAGCATTAACACATTTAATATCTCTCAAGACTCCCTTTCAAGATAAATGTGTCAATTTTTCGGTAGAAAAATTTCCCTACCCAAGGTCGGTTAATCCTAAATTTCAGACTCGCTATCGCTCGCCAGGAAAAATACTAGACACCTAAATAGTAAGAAAAGTTTTAATATTGACAAATACTGTAGGGCGAAAAGTTATAAAACAGCCAAGCTAATGGGGCAAACGCCTTAAAAGTCTCAACATTAACCCTTGGGGATCCCAAGGGTTAATGTTGAGACGTTTTAAGGCGTTTGCCCCATTATGCCTCATATGAGGCAAAATGGTAAAAAAAAAGTCGCCACTATAATCATCAGAACTCAGCAACCATGCAACGTAGCGATGTCATCTCAACGGCAGTCTACAGACAAGAAAACGTTCTACAATTTGCAAAACAATTGACTGCTCTAGGTGGTCTCAATCAGTAGCTACTGAATTATGAAGTTGAAAATACCAAACTTCATATGAGGCCCCCCAGATCCCATGGGTTAATGGGGCTAAACATGAGGGAGAAAGGGGTTCAGAAAAAACACCCTCAAGTGAAAATCTGCCCTTAACGCATGACCGTCGTCATACGAATATCTGCTGAACTCGCTCCTCGGATTGATTTACTCCAATTTTGGCCTGAATAGATTCCGTCTGTAGGCTGTTATTAATGTTTCGCAATCGCTACTAAGAAGTAGAGTCTACAGTACTGTATATACAATATTAACGCAAATATGATTAGTTTGACCTCTATACAATTTAAAAATTGACAGGAATTGAAGATCAATATGATCGAGAATACATCGACGATTGTCAGTTTATTAACCCTTAAAGAGCGGAGCTCGACTTAAGTCGTGCACCAATTTGCAGCAAGTTAGGAGCATTATTAAGGCTTTTAAAGGGTTAAAATCGAGTGCAAATGACCGGGAGAGCAGCGGGCCAGACAGCCGACTCCCAGGGCTTACCGCCGCCCATTAACTCATGTTCCCTGTGTTCTCGAGAGGCCGGCAGTGTAGCCAGTAGTGAGCATAGCTGGGAAAAATATACCGATACATGCTAAACTTCCATGTTCGTGGCACCACTGCAAGAGAACCACGAGTGCTACGTAGCTCGTTCTGGTCTCATTTTGAAGCTTTTAGTGCCTAGTTTTTTGCTAAATATATTTTTTTTTCATGCAGATGCTTGATTTATCATGCAGGAGGGCCTGAATATGCCCAAATGAGCCCAAAACACCCCGCTAGACAAGGGTTAAGTAGCGCAGTGGTCACCGTAATAGGCATACATTCAAAGTGTAAGAGTTCGAGTCCCTCGGACGTAGTTTGTTATCCTTTTAATTCGTAATTTGGATGATTTTAAACTAATGTATGGTAGCCTACAATGCTTAAAATTGGTTAAAGTACCGGTATATAGAGTTTATAAAGTATTATGTTTCTTGATTACAATAGTCTTACAATATTATCGAATCTACTGTTATTTCACTAACTACCCTAATGTAACTTGCCTAACTGCTAACTTAATTTTATCCTTTCATAAATTAAATTATTGTGTCCTAACTTAATCTTATATCCTAACCTAGATTACCATATCCTAGTTTATTTACTAAACTACAGTATTATTATACAGTATATAATAACCCAAGACACTCAAAACGTATTATATATGAAATGAACACATTATCTGCAAAATATGTTATTTCACTTCGTATAATGTAATTCTAAGTAAAAACTAAAACAAACCAAAATAAATCAATACAAAAATATCGCTGCCACGGGAGACTCGATCTCCGGTTAGTAATCTGTTGAGTACCGGTACCATCCTTGTAACTATATTTTGGCTACTGGTACCATTAGACAAAATTAGTTAGCTTAACCCTTGTCTAGCGGGGGGTCTGTGGCCGTTTTGGGCCTTTTCAGGCCATTCTGACTGCTATATCAACCATCAGCATGAAAGGAACTGTATTGTGCCAAAAACTAGGCGGAAAACGCTACACAATGACGCCACATACAGCTACGTAGCACTCGTGGAGCCCTGACAGTGTTACCTCAAAGATGGAAGTTTAGCTGATTTTGCTACATTGTTCACTTTTCGCTAACTATTTGTCACACTGTCATCCACCCGTGCGGTGGGGGAACTGGAGTTAGTGTGGGCCGGGAGGCCACAGATGTCGGACGTATGGTTCATTACTGTTCCACCCATTTTCACTCGATCTTCACCCATTTTTCACCCGTTTTCTCCCAATTTCTTTCACTCGACTTAAGTCGAGCGCCGCTAGTAAAGGGTTAAATAGGGCCTCCAGCGATTAACAGGCTTGGAACTATCTCATTTAACCCTTTTACTACCACAAATCCTTCTTAACCCTCTCACCACGGAAGGGCTCTTGAACGCCCATAAAAAAGCATATAACAGGTACCCGAAAGGCCTCTTGAACGCCCAGTGGTTGAAAGCCTGTGAGCTTCGTGTGCGAGGCGTCGGTCCGACGCATGTAAACAACAGCCGGCTGGACCGACGCCCCGCATCTCCGGACACAAGAAGGAGAGCGTCGCTTGTTCGTGTGTGCCTGTATGTTGTTGTTAAGTATCGAAAAGTGGTGTAAAGTGGCTGTTTTGGCCATAAAGTTATCTCCAATGAAATCATCATCACAGCTCAACCAGTTGACTTAGAGAGCTCTACTTAATGCCATTCTACAGGTAAATAACACAGCTACGCTTGGGGATGCGCGGGAATGCGGGAAGCAGTCTGATTAACGAATATACGGTAGCCTAGCCTAGACGTTTTTCGGCCAAAACACCCGGGTTTCGAGGAATATATATATAATACATAGCCGGGGCTGGAGGGTTAAACTGCACACAATCGTCTAAATATAGCTAGAATATATTACATTGACATCGCCAGCAAAGAAGTGGTTCATATTACAGCCAGTGTCTCCCGCAAAAACAAAAAAACACTAAATACGATTATTGGAGATAAATGCAATCCATTGCGGATTATCCCCTTCAGCACGATGACGCCTTTTTACCCTTGATTCTGGCTAAAATTACAAAATTATATTCAGCTTCAGAATTACTGTGTTATTCAGAGGCTTTTTTGAGACAGTACTTACCCCTTTGAGTCCTAGAGGTAGATTATAAACCAAGGAAAATCATCTAATGGTAACCGGAGTATGATCAAAATTACGTCATTGTGCTAAAGGGGATAATTACAAGACCATTTAACCACTTTCCAGTTCATAATATATACAGTAAAAGTCCGTTAATCCGACGACCGATGATTCGAATCTCCCAATAGTCCGAATTTTTCAATTTGAGGCCAAATCCGAATTCACCCGATGGTCCGAATTTCAAGAAGTCCCAAAATCCCCTTTTTGAGGCATTAGGCCACTCAAATGACACATAATGGAGCACACACATATCATATGTTCATGAATTCACTTTAAAAGTTTACCATTGTCATTGTAGCCTATTATCTACTTCAAAACATTCAGATTAATGGTCAAAGGAAGCTACTGATATAATCGTAAACACCTTCGTCTTCTTCTTCTTCCACATCGTCTGCTAGAGAGTTTGTTTTGCTCTTGAACGCATCCTTGGGACGCTCCGATGCGCTACTGGCTTGCACCGCATTTTCTGCAAGCGCATTCAGTCTTGAGCTTGAAAATGCACCTTTGGACGTATTAGTCTGGAGCTTGAAAACGCACCTTTGGATGTTCCGATACGCTACTATTTATAGTTCAGTGATCGGAGCATCCCAAGGGTGCTTTCAAGACAACAAGACAAGGGTGCTTTCAATACAATATAATATAACAGAGCACGTCACAAAAGGAAAATCACAAAAGGAAAATTACAAGAACCTCTCAGGGAAGTGCCGTTGTTAAGGCATTACTTCCCGAACCACATCTGATCTTCAAGAGCAAGACAAACTCGCTAGTAGACGGAAGAAGAAGAAGAAGACGTTTATATCAGCAGATTCCTTTGACCATTAATCTGAATGTTTTGAAGTAGTTAATAGGCTACAATGACAATGGTAAACTTTTGAAGTGATTTCATGAACATATGATATGTGTGTGTGCACCATTGTGTCATTTGGGTGGCCTAATGTCTCAATGTTTTCGTCATACACAGGTTCATAGGGGTAAAGTCCGATAATCCGAAAAATCCACTAATCCGAACGAGAGCCGGTCCGCTGCCCTTCGGATTAACGGAAGTTTACTGTATATTTTCAGGCTTTATATCATTAGTTCGGAATTCAGATGAGATGAAAGATCACGCAAATCGTAGATATGATGAAGGACGACGGAAAATAGGCCAGTGTGATAGCCCCTTAAGACTAAGATTTCCAAGGAACAAGCCCGTTTCTCAGGTAATATGTTCACTTTGCATACAGTTATGTCAGAGCATATCTAAGGTTGCAAATATATCCGCAGTTAATTAGAACTACTATCAGTTATTGGAATTGTTGAAGGTTCCTATTTCAAAATGACCATTTCTGCCTTTACTGTGTGAACTTTAATATATAATATGACAAATTACATATATTACGTCTTTTCGATGATAACTGTAAATGTAAACTCTGTGTGAATGAATTTGATTTTGAACATCAAACAAAAATTTAAAGTTACATTACCAATACAAAATATTTGTTTTTAAATTCTTCTGTTAACCCTCCAGCCCCGGCTATGTATTATATATATATTCCCCGAAACCCGGGTGTTTTGGCCGAAAAACATCTAGGCTAGGCTACCGTATATTTGTTAATCTGACTGCTTCCCGCATTCTCGCGCATCCCCAAGCGTAGCTGTGTTATTTACCTGTAGAATGGCGTTAAGTAGAGCTCTCTAAGTCAAGTGGTTGATTTGTGATGATGATTTCATTGGAGATAACTTTATGGCAAAAACAGCCACTTTACACTACTTTTCGATACTTAACAACAACATACAGGCACACACGAACAAGCGACGCTCTCCTTCTTGTGGCCGGAGATGCGGGGCGTCGGTCCAGCCGGCTGTTGTTTACATGCGTCGGACCGACGCCTCGCACACGAAGCTCACAGGCTTTCAACCACTGGGTGTTCAAGAGCCCTTCCGGGTACCTGTTTTATGCTTTTTTTATGGGCATTCAAGAGCCCTTCCGTGTTGTAGGGGTTAATGTAACATCTCCATGTAAAGTAAAGAATGTTATCTATTTAATAACCTGTGATAAATGTGGTATACAATATGTTGGAAAGACGGAGCAATGTTTAAGAGAAAGAGCCTACGGGCATAGATCAGGAATTAACCTGACAAGCGCGATATAGACCTAGGTGCTAGGGTAGTTATTTGTGCATTTCTAGCCCTGGATTCTGACAGAATTTGTTATATTTACAATATAAAGCATTATTTGTTTTCGGTATGCTTTTATTTTACATATATGATGTATATATGAACCTTCAAGAGTGCTAAAATAAGTGGGAAAAGCATTTGGGTGGTGAAAAACGAAGATATTGGCCACCCGGTCATAATCTCAGGCGAGAGAGAGCCACAGGCAGCCCTCCCCTCTCGCTGTCTGGGAGTCAACTGAGACGAGCGGGGCGGTGTGTGCCGGTGTCTGGGTGTTGCATAACGATCTTTTATGCAACCCACTTGTGCTACATTATCGCGGGAGAGAAAAATAACCGATAAATTATGATAATAAGAGGATAAATAGGTAATAATTGAGGAGGGGGGGGAGGGGGGAATAAGGTGGGGAAGGAGGGGAGGGGGAGGGGTGAGAAACACATGGATGAGTACTAGAGGGGAATTATCTCACCTAGAGACAAAATCCTTTGTTTTGATAAGCCCTTTTTTTTTTTGGAAGGCTTTTTTTATGGTCTTGCTTCCGTGAGGCCTATCGCGTTCCCTATAGGAAGCCTTCCGTGAGGCCTATCGCGCTTGCCGGTTTAAGAACGGTATCGACTCCAAGATTCTTCTATATAAGCATTTTAACACAGATTGTACTAAATTTGATTGTAAATACAAAATTATAGAAATTGTTCAAAGTAATCAAAATGTTTTAGATAGAGAAAATTATTGGATTGGAAAATTAATGACCATCTATCCATTTGGACTTAACAATCAAATAAAAAATGTAGGCAACATTTTGTATAAAGATTTATTGAAAAACGATTTTAATAACCCATATTTTAACTTCCCTGTTTTAAACAGAAGACCTGGTAGACACGGTAATAGAAGACTAAATACATGTAATAAAAAGAAAAACAGATCTGATATTAAAATTATTGTTAATAATTTATATTCATTATATCAAAATTTCGGAATTAAAAAATTAAAAGATTCATTGAAAGGCCTACAAAAGAAAAGTTTTGCTCCTTTTATAGAAAATATTCTAAACAATAAACATAATTTCACAAATAAATTTAAGAATATAGTCTTTGCTTTTATGGGATATATTAGAGCTAATTCTAAGAAATCCAAAGATAACCGTATTAAAGATAAAGTCATGTCCACTTTAAATTATTCCTCTAAAATTTTAGACAAAATTAATGTTAACAGTCTTATTAATTCAAAGAAAGTTAAGTCCATGTTACCAGATGGTTGTAAAGATTTCAAACCATTAATAGTGTATTCATATGAACAACCTGTTGGGTCTATTATTTGTAATTATAATAAAGTCTTAGAAAATCTTTCAGATAATGATATTTTCAATAATAATAAATGTGTGTGTGAAAGAGTCATGGATATGCCAGCTAGCAGACGTGATGCACTAGCAAAGTTCATTTATAGTCCGATATGTCACATATTAACAGGTGATGTAGAACTAGTTAAACATTTTGCAAACGACAAATTAGCGGAGCTATGTCGTAAAGGGTTTAAATTTAGAATAGGGAGTAATAAAGTAACATGGGACATAATTTTAAAAGATATTGTTTTTTCAGTCAATAAATTAAAAGATAAATTGTTAAAAATTGCATGCTGCGATGCGAGAGAACTAGAAGCATGGTATAAATTATTAATTAAGTTAATTAGAAATAAAATTTTCTCGCTTAAAAATTAATTTAATCTTTCAGATTTTATAGACTATAATTATAATAAGCTTAAATCTGATTTAATAAATTTACATAAACATTTTGTAATCACTACAGTAGATAAAGCCAGCAATAATTATAGCTTCACATGTAAGAAATTTTATCTTGAAAACATGAAAAAAGAATTAGGTATTAACCCGGGAACTGCGGGGAGACTCTTAAGAGTTCCCCCGGCGGACTGCGGGGAGACTCTTATGAGTGAGTGAAAAAAAAAATCAACTTTTGACATACGAAAAAAAAAAAAAAATTTGGCCCCTGGGCCATGCAAAATCTCAGTCCTCTACCTCCCCTCCTTCCCCACTTTCCTCCTCTCCTTCAGTTATCACCTATTTTCCCTGTTATTCCCTTATTCTGAGGTATATTTTCGTGCTAACATTAGCGAGTTGCAAGCAGGGTGTTGTCATCACTGATGGCAAGCGAGTGCAAGAGAGAGAGAGAGAGTATCGATCGACTGTGTCTCAGTGGCCTTGGGGAAATTGGCGGGAAAGCAGCTTGCCTCACCCATACATTATACAACTCACGGGCTATATCTCCGATTTTGACCATCCAAACGCTGTTTTCACTTGTTTTATTGTTGTTTCAGGTTAATACCTTTATAATCAACCCATAATAGGCGCATATGGATAAGTATTAATGCTATTAATGGCACAATGAATATTTTAGTGACGGAAACACCTCAAATACGTCAGCGCAGGGGGACGTTTCCAATTACCCCCATGCGCACTTCAGAGGTTAAGGGTAACATATTACGTAAAAATATTTGCGGTAATTCTGTTTATGAAATTCAAAATAATCTGAATATTGATAATTTAATCGATGAACATACCAAGAAAAATATAACATTTGATATTAAACTTTCTGATAAGAACAAGTGCATTGCAAAATTATACATGTTACCTAAATTTCATAAAAGACCTTATAAATATCGCTTTATTGCCGGAGCAAAATTTGCTACCACTAAAACTCTATCAGAACAAGTCGTAAATTGCTTAAAATACATTAAAAGTACTCATAAAAGATATTGTAATACCATCATGAGAAGAACTGGCATTAACTATTATTGGAGTGTTGCCAATTCGTTAGAAGTTATTGATAAAATAAATACCATGCCGAAAGTTACCTCGGTACATAGCTTCGACTTTTCAACTTTGTATACCAATTTGCCTTTAGATTTAGTATATTCAGAGCTTTGCTTTATTATAGATTTGCACTTTGACAGGTTCGTTAGGAATGGTAATTATTTCATAAATGTTTATACATATTTTAATAATGCATCACTTAGCTCTACTCCCACTAGTTCTGTATATTTTGATAGAACTAAACTTAAATTCCTCCTTTTCAATACTTATGTTAGATTCGGGCCGTACATTTTCAAACAAATATTAGGAATTCCTATGGGTGGAAATGCTAGCCCTTTAATTGCAGACTTATTCTTGCTTGCTTTAGAATTTAAATATATAAAAGACTTAGTTGACAGTAGCAAGAAAAATAAAATCCCAGAAAAATTAGCACTTGCTAAATTGTTTAGTAATAATAGTAGATATATTGATGATATTCTCGTTTGCAATTTGTTAAATTTTAATCAAGTTGCTAAACTTATTTACCCTAATTCTATTCCCCTCACACAATGTAACGTAAATTATAAAGTTGAAAATTTTCTTGATATAAATATAGAGATTGTTAATGAACAGTGCATACTTAAAGTATATCACAAAGTTGATGATTTTAATTTTAACGTAATAAACTTTCCTTTCCCTAGTAGTAATATCGATAGTAAAATAACTTATAATTGTTTTTATTCCCAATTAATAAGATTTTGTAAAATCTGCACTAAAGTAGATGACTTTTGGGCTAGAGCTAGGTTACTATACAGACTCTTAGTGGACAGAGGTTTTGAGGCAAGTAAATTGTTCCATAAATTTAATCTTTTTAGGGTCAATTATTGTGACTGTATTCTAAAATTTGACATCAATAATTTTAATCAAGCATTTTTAACTTGAAGTTTCTTGTATAACCTCTGCTTACTTTTTGTCTGTATTTATTGTTTTGTGTCTGTATTTATTGTTTATCTTTTTCTTTTTCTATTATTAATTAATATTAATATTGATGATTTTTTAAATTTATTGTTCTTGTTAAAAGAGTACTCTTTGTTTAAATCTGTTGTTACTTCATATTTTGCAATTATTTGTCTTTATATTATATGTATTCATTGTCGATAGTATCAATTGCTTACTTTTGCGATTTCCTTAGTTTATTTGTGCTATAAATGTAGGTTATTTGTAGGGTAGTTATTGATAGGGGTCACTTGAGGCATGCTATGCTTACAGGTACCTACCCGATAGCACTATCGTTAGTGAGTGCTGTACTGTATTTTATATATTATTTTGTAATAGTATAGATATCTTATCAATATTTGTATTTTGTACTATTGTTAATGTCTTGTCATGTTGCAAATTTGATTTTAAATAATATTTTGACATTTAACATGTAGTTTCTTTATTCATGCAGAGTTTAGTAAAATTTGCCAGAACGTCCCGGACTTCCCAAACTTGACTACTTCCTTTAACGTGACGATAGTGCGTTGTTATATGTGCGATTAGTTTGCTTGGGAAACAGATTAACTTGCTCATGTAGTAATGTACACCCTATGTGGTGGATTGTGTTCTTTTATTTAATAATTTTCATTTTAGTAAGCGTTGTTTCCACATAGCGATTTTGATAATTTAATTTGACTTTATATTGTCCTTGTCCCAATTTTGGTTTGTTTAGTTTGCAAGTTTTACATTTTAATAATATGACAAATTACATATAATTATGGATGGGTAAATTATATCATACTCAGAGATCAAGCAAAATACAACCATACCGAAATACACATCACTAGAGGTTTAAAGTAAGCCCGATAATGTTGTGGCATTAAAACAAACATATTTTGCAATTAACTGGGTGTAATTTATCATATGGTCGGTTATGTCACCTGACGGTAAATTGAATCCCGTAGCAACTGAATTATCGATACGTAATGGAAAAATATGAAACTATGTCATATTACTGCCAAGTCCTCATAATACATACATACATACATAACATTTTAAGACTGAGTGTTCCACACATAAGTGCAGTTTCAGTCTCTTGTCCTAATGGCGGCGTTCCAGGCAACCCTGTTAAGGGCTGCTTCACTTGTCAAGTTCTTGGATTTGAGATCGGCGCGTATAGTCCGATCCCAGGTCTTCCTCGGTCCACCCCTTGGTGCAGCTCCCTCCACAATCACAGACCTGCATTTTGTCACCCAATTTTGTTCATCCATTCTCTCCACATGTCCATACCATCCCAGTCTACTTGTACGCATCACCTCGCTAATACTCTTTATACCTAAACGTCTCCTCAGCTCAACATTTGTTATTCTATCCTGTAGCCTGGCCCCACACATCCATCTCACCATTCTCATCTCATTACGCTCCATTCTGTTGACATCCTCTACTTTAACGGCCCATGTTTCTGAGGCATACGTCATTGCACTTCTAACACATGAGGCATACACCTTTCCCTTCAGGGGGAGAGGCATTCTTTTCATGGTCAGGATTGGCATCAATTCTCTGAACTTCCCCCAGCCACACCTAATTCTAGCAACAGTGGCAGCCTCGGCCCCACCACCGGCAGAGATGGTATCTCCTAGGTAACAAAACTTGTTCACCAGCTCCAAAGACTCATTTCCAAAATTCACAGCCACAGGATCATCACTTAACACAAGCTCGCCTTTGCACACTACGCACTCAAATTTCTCTATTTCTGACTTATCCTTCGGCAGGGGCCCCTTTATTCTACTACAGCGCTTACTCCCATGGTGTACCCAACATCGACAGATGCTACATTGAATTGAGTTAACGCCCACTCCCTTTCCACACACTGCACATGGGTATGCACCGCTCTTTTCCACATTGCCTCGTCTCAAACTACAATGCATAACCTTGGTTTTGTTAATATTGACTCTTAAACCCTTGCTCGCCATGCCCTCTCTCCACTTTCTGAATTTGGCCTCAGCATCCTGCATACTGTCAGCTATTAGGACTAAATCGTCTGCATAAAACAGTTCCAACGGGAGTCCGCCTCTAAAAACTCTAGACAGCGCCTCCAAGACCATAATAAAGAGGAGGGGGCTTAACACTGAACCCTGATGGACTCCAACACGGACTGCGAATTCATCACTCAGTACACCTTTCACCCTCACCGAACTTCGCGAATCCTCATACATCTTCATTATCACACGCACCAGCCACTCTTCCACACCAAGTTTCCTCATAGCCCACTGTACAACATCTCTAGGTACCCTATCAAAGGCCTTCTCCAGGTCCACAAACACAAAGTAAAGATCCCTGCCTTTTAGTAGGTATCTTTCCTGTATCTGCCTGACTATGAAGATAGCATCGGTTGTACCACGTCCTGGCATAAAACCAAACTGCATATCATCAATAGAGATGCTTTGCCTGATCAAACCCTCAAGGACTCTCTCACAGACCTTCATGATTTGGTCAAGCATTTTCAGGCCCCTATAATTTCCTCTATCCAGCGCATCCCCTTTTCCTTTGTATATATTTACTATTACACTTTTGAGCCAATCCTCTGGGATTTTCTCATCTTTAATAATGGTGTTTATCAACTCAGTGACTAAGTTTACACCAATCTCCCCTGAGGCTTTTATCATCTCAGCGACAATGTCGGAGCAACCTGGAGCTTTACCGTCCTTCATTTTATTGATTGCGTCGCTCACTACAGCTGGTGCTATCAAAGGAGGGGGCCCAGATATTGGTTTTTCGATACTAAGCTGTTCCTTATCCCATTCAAACTCTACATTTAGCAATCGTTCATAGTGTACCTTCCATGCTTTTCTGATTTCATTTTCTGCATACACAATCTTCCCATTATCATCTCTAACACACTGTTCACCTATAATATCCCTACTGTCATTTTTAACTCGCCTAGCTAGGTTGAAGATCCCATTGGGATTGTCAGTGTTACACACTTGTTCGAGGACCAGGTCCTTAATGCGATTTTTAGCATAAACAACATATTTTGCTATATAATCTTCGTAATAGTTGAGTAATAAAGATGAGGACATGACAATTTACCATCAACTGAAAATAAACAAACTATAGTTATAAATCACGGCAATATAACTATCAACACAATTGTATGCCGCTTTTATAATTGTTGCCACATATTAGCAAAACATAAATCAGGCTTATATAATTACCATTTGTCAAAGAACATTACGTAATTAATCGGTTATTTGCCACAAATCAATGGATTCCATTTCCTCTCTGCTCTCACCTTAACCCTCCGGATCCGGACACGATCGTCGTGTCCGGGGGTATTCCTGAAAAATGGCTAACTTCACAATTCGATATCTACTGATTGAGACCACCTAGAGCAATCAACTAAATTGCATAGTGTAGAACCAACCTTCGTCTGTACAATGGCGTTGAGTTGACATCGCTACGACAAGTGGTTACCGAGATATGATGATGGGAATGGAGGTAATTTCCCGCGTATTTTCGCCTGTGTCCGAACGCTTAGCCGCGGCCCTGGCTAGCACGCACTAAGTCACTCATCGCTCCCGTGGCTTTTGTACCGGTACACGATATTAGGTTTTTATGGAGATAATGTGGTATTATTGTGTTATTTATTACTTGTTCAACCATTATTTGAGTTATATGAAACTTTATATAACATATTTTCGGCGCTCTCACTGTTATTGTAATGTTATTGTGTCACTTTCACTGTTATTGTAATAGTATTGTGTCACTTTCACTTTTATTACTCTTCTTCTTATGAATTATTGTCACTCTCACTGTTATTATTGAGTTATTATTACTTATTATACATTTTGTGTCACTTTCACTTACTAGGTTAGAGGCTAGGCTAGGCTAGGCTACGCAAGCGTACAGTACCGTACGGTATCGTATTTGACACTTGTAATTATTACATTTGGTTGTTTCTTTCACTTAGACATATTGTTATATTGTTTTTAGTGTCACTTTCACTTTTTACAGGTTTCACTTATAAATGCTTATTGAATAGTTACTCTAATATATAGTTTTTGTGTCTCTTTCACTTGCACATATTGTTATATTGTTTTTAGTGTCACTTTCACTTATAATAATTATAGAATAGTGTCTCTTTCACTTGCACATAGTGTTTTATTGTTTTAGTGTCACTTTCACTAGTGTTCTCAGGGTCAGTGCCACTTAGAAGTTTACCAGGATGTGGAAATCATCGTGGCAAGGCGTGATGCACAGTGCTACCTGACATTCCTGGCACTGATACGAGGTTTTGGTGGTTGTCTGTGGTCTTCGGGTGGTGTGGCTGCAGACATGGCACCGTTTCTGGGTCTTGCGACCAGCAGCTACTGGAAGGGCGACGATCCTGTGCTTCCTGTGGTGTTCGGAAGCGTATGTGCGGTCCATGGTGCCAGCTCCTGGCATATGTTGAGCTCGTGGGGCATCATCAGGCACGGCATATTCCCCAAGGAGATCCAGAATGAGCTGTTTCTGGAATCTCCGAAGGTTGGTGTACTTCCTGGGCATTGTGGGGTTCATCAGCTTGTACAGGTTGTACGAGTTGAGCACAGACACATCCATCATGTGCAGGAAGAACTTCTTATACCACCTGCAGGAGGTCCGCAGGCAGTCGATGAAGCCGACCTACATGTCTGACTTGTCAACCAGACGCATGTTTATATTGTAGTCCATAACTGCGTCTGGCTTCATGATGGGCTCCCTGGTCCTGTGGTTGACTTTGCCAGAGTCAACCAGGTTGCCCTTGTGGATGGTGCTGATCATGTTGACCTTCCTTTGGCCGTGCCAATGGATTGCCAGCATCGGACCATGTTGCTTGAGGAAGATGTCCT
Source organism: Paralithodes platypus (assembly GCA_032716605.1). Taxonomy (NCBI): domain Eukaryota; kingdom Metazoa; phylum Arthropoda; class Malacostraca; order Decapoda; family Lithodidae; genus Paralithodes; species Paralithodes platypus. The sequence continues at coordinate 18,685,985 of CM064544.1, read as the reverse complement.
TCTTCTTGGTCTTTTGGGGGAATTCCGGCATGTTCCTCCTCGTCCCCCGTACTGTGCCCACAGTCTGGGTTTGCTGCCTGTTCAGGTACTTGGTGAGGATGGGGGACGTGTAATAGTTGTCCGTGTAGAGTATGTGGTTCTTGTTGAAGTAGCGATCCATCATTGCCTTCACCACTGCTCCACCGAACCCTATTTCTTGATCTGCAAGAACCTCACCCTCCTTCCCACTGTAGACAATGAAGTCCAGCACATAACCCGTCTTACAGTCACAGAGGACGAAGAGCTTGATGCCGAATCGATGTCTCTTGGATGGTATGTACTGCCGGAAGTGAAGGTTCCTCCGGAACAGCACAAGAGACTCGTCGATCACTACCTTTTGAAAAGGCTTCAAGAATGTGGAAAACTTGGCCTTCATCATGTCGTAGAATCCCCTTATCTTCCACAGGCGGTCTGTTTGGTGTACATTGGTGTTGGTAATGAAGTGCAGGCTACCAAGTATGGCGAAGTAGCGGTCCCGGGACATAAGTTTGCCAAAAGCAGGTGTGGCAATTATGTCGCCTGTGATCCAGTAGTCTGCCAGCCGATGCTTCTTCACATGTGCCATGATCATGGTCAGTGCTATGAACACATACATTTGGGCAATGGGGACAGGCTTCCAGGCCTTCATGTGGGAACTACGGGTCTTGTCGCTGAGGTGGTCACTGAGGGCCTTCTGCTTATTGGTCTCATCGACAACATATGCCATGACCTCATTGTCGTAAAAGGCTTTGAAAAGGTCGGCAGGTGTTGAGTTGGGTCCCCCAGGGAAAGATGGATCAATCCCTGAGGAATTTTGGGCGTCATTGAATGTGGCATCTTGTGGCTGAAAGGTGGCCCCATCCTCCCACATCCAGACATCAGCATGCCTGGCACGGGGACGGGCAGCAGGGGCGTCGGCAGGGGCGGCCACGGCCACGCCCACGCTGATCAGCAGGGCCCCTGGCACAGCCACGTCCACGTCCAAGGGCACGGCCACCCCGAGCACGGGGACGTCCAGGGCCACGGCGGGGTGCTGGGTCGTCCACCCACTCAGCTTCGTCCACAACAGGGTCGTCTGGCAGGTCATGATTATCATCACCAGAATCTGCACTGTGGTCGTCCATATATCTTGAAGGGCGGCCATATTCGTGGCTATCTTCTGGGTCATAGGTGGGATCCTGGTCGTCAGTTGGTGGTGATACATCAGGTGGCGACTGCTGGCGTGGGCAGCTAGTGGGTGGTGAAGGTGAGCTAGTTGGCTCTGAAGTTTTGAGGCGACGACGAGAGCGTTTTAGGGGCAGCATAGGGCCTGAGGTGCTGCTTTGTGCCCCCCTTGTGGCCATGAACAAGGCCCTTCTGGAGGTGCATTGACCACTTGCACCACTTGTTGATGGCTGTGGGTCATGCGGGTACAATACCACACCCCTTGCACCACTTGTTGATGGCTGTGGGTCATGCGGGTACAATACCGCACCACTTGCACCACTTGTTGATGGCTGTGGGTCATGCGGGGCCAATCCGCACCACTTGCACCACTTGTTGATGGCTGTGGGTCATGCAGGGCCAATTCCGCACCACTTGCACCACTTGTTGAGGGCTGTGGGTCATGCGGGGTCAATGACGCACCAGCCGCGGGTGACGAGGGCCTGGGAGACAAAGGAATAGGCCTACCCACGCTCAACTCTTCACTCTCATCCTCACTATCAGCATCTTCACCTCTTTCACTTTCGACCGTTTCCCGTGCCTGCTTTCTTGCACTATCTAGCACAGCTCTCCTATAAAAATAACTGGCTATTTTTGCCGGGAAAGGAGTCCCCACAGCCGACGCCGGGGTCGCAAGCGTGCGCGCCGGGTCACGTTCACGTGATGCGGGTAGGACACTTCCCATTTCACCCACACTTTCATCACCTTGATGATGTTCACCGCATCCAACATTGTCATCAATATCATCATCATCAGTGCTATGAAAGCTCTGGAATTCTTCGCCATCTTCCACTTCATCAACATCTTCACTAACCACATGCTCCTCGTCAACATCACTCTCAATCTCACTAAGGTCATGATCACTTAACTCTTGTAACACACGGGCAACACCACCGGGACTTAGCAACGTTTTCTTGGTCGTTTTAGCTTTGCCTTTCGTAGGCTTACGGGTCGCGGCGGCGGGCGGCGATTCGGACACAGCGATTTTCTTTGGGTTAACTCCAGCCATCTTGGGTGCGAGATAAGAACTGATGCTGCCTGGTAGTTTGTGCTTGATGGCGCTGCGGTCGCCCACGCACAAACAAAAATCCGCCCGCGCAATTTGAACGCTTTGATTTTTATTTTGCCTCATATGAGGCCTCCCGGACTCTGAACCATAATACGTTTTGCCCCATATGAGGCCTCCCGGATCCCAAGGGTTAACTTTAACAGCCACACAAGCACACCCTTCTTTCCTACCTCGCTAACACTTCTACCCCCACCCTGCAAACCATCACCCTCCCACCATTGCCTACTTCTACTCCCGTTCTCCCCCATCATAACTCTCCAGCTAGAAAGGACACAATGACTGAGTAGAAGGTCTGAGGCGGTGTCTCTGTTTCATATGCTCGGAACTGTACCTCAGTCCCCGGTTAGTCGACGCCTCTCCTCCCATCTAGCACCGCCTTCACTCATATATTTCTTCACTCCATCCTTCCACCTCTCATTCGGTTTACCTCTCCTTCTCTGTCCCTCCACCTCACTTTCATACACTCTCTTAGTCATTCTCTCGCTTCCCATACATTCCACATGGCCAAACCATTTCAAGGTGTTCCTTTTCACACCTTCCAGCACATCTACATCAACACCACACCTCTCTCGTACTTCCTCATTCGTTTGTCTATCCCTCCATGTAACTCCGCACGCACTTCTCAGGTAACTCATTTCCACCCCTCACTCTTGGTTTGAGTCTCTTCACCAACATCAATGATTCGCTCCTGTAAGTCAATGTCGGGATTACCACATTGTCATGCAAAGACTTCTTTACTTCCATGCTGACCACCCTATTTCTTGTTACTGCTTTCAGAGTTCCTACAACCCTCTTCCCCTGTTGCACCCTCTCCCGCACTTCTTCATCCATACTCCCATCTTTACTCGACACACTGCCTAGATACTTGAATGAACTGATATTCTCCATAGCCTGACCGTTCAACTTCACCTCACACTCTGTGGCTGCACCCCTTTCAAAGACCATAACCTTGCTCTTCCCCGCATTTACCCTCAGATTCCGTTTTTCACACACTGTTCCAAACATATTTACCAGCCCCTGCAACTCCCATTCACTATCACACATCAGAACTGTATCATCAGCAAACAGCAGTAGAGTAAAGGCAACTTCCACTCGTTTCCCTCCCTTATCAGAGATAGACCAACATCCACTGCTCTTCCTTGTATTTCTTCATGACTCCATCCATATACAGTATATATTGAATAACCTTGGGGACATCACACACCCTTGCTTCAACCCAACATTCAGATCAAAGAACTCGCTCTACTCATTCTCCACACGTACTGACGCCTTTGCACCCTCATACATGCTCTTCACTGCTTTCAGCAACTTGACGTCTACTCCGTATATTCTCAGTACTTTCCACAAACCTTCTCTATCAACTCTGGCATACGCCTTCTCCAAGTCCATAAAGGCAGCATACAACTTATGTCCCTTCTCCAGATATTTCCCCACAACACATTTCAGGGCAAAAATCTGATCTACGCATCCTCTTCCCTTCCTAATCCCGCCCCGCTCGTCACCTATCAATTTCTCCGTTCTCGCTCTCACTCTCTCAATCACTACCCTACTGTACACCTTCCCTACTACGCTTAGAAGGGATATACCTCGGTGGTTACCACACACTCTTCTTTCCACTTTACCCTTATACAGGGGGACTATTATGCTTGTCTTCCAGTCATCAGGTGCACTCCCTTTCTCCCATGCTAGTTTATACATTTTCCATACCCATTCGATTATAATCTCACCACCATACCTCAGCATTTCCCCACACACTTCATCTATTCCAGATGTTTTCCCCATCTACACTCTATTCATGGTTTCACACACTTCTGACCTGATCCCTACCTCCTCCTCCACTAGTTCTCTTCTTCTACCCCATCCAACTATGTTTGCTGGTGCTTCATTACTTACATTTAGCAATTCGTTGAAGTACTCCCTCCATCTTTCGATTCTCTCTTGTTTCTCGGTTATCACTCGCCCATTCTTATCTTTCACACCCTTACTAACTTTTCTGACCTCTTTCCAGAACAGTTTCTTACACTCCCTCCATTTTACACTTAGATTCCATCCAAATTCTTCATCTGCTCTTCTCTTACTTTCCTTCACTACTCTCTTCACCACTCTTTTTCTCTAAGTAACTCGCTCTTTTCTGCATCTCCAAATCTTCATTCCCTCTAAACTTTCTTTTTGTCTTCTTTTCTGTCCACCACGCTGTACCCTTCACTACCTTCCCTATTCTCCTTACTCCACACACCTCCTCACATGCTGCACATATCTCTTCCTTAACCCTCCAGCTCCGGCTATTGTATTCTATAATTTCCCCGAAACCCGGGGGTTTTGGCCAAAAAACGTCTACGCCTAGGCTACCGTATCTTTGTTATTTTGACAGCTTCCGCATTCCCGCGCATCCTCAAGCGTAGTGTTTCGTACCTGTAGAATGGCGTTGAGTAGAGCTCTCTAAGTCAACTGGTTCAGTTGTGATGACGATTTCCGTGGAGAGAACTTTGTGGCGATATCAGCCACTTTACACTACTTTTCACTACTTAACAATAACACACACCCACACCCACACACGAACAAGCGACGCCTCTCCTTCTTGTGGTCGGAGATGCGCGGCGTCGGTCCAACCGGCTGTTGTTTACATGCGTCGGACGGACGCCTCACACACCAAGCTTACAGGCTTTCAAGCTGCCGGTGCCTCAGAGCCCTACCGGGTTCTGCGGGCGCATTTGTTATAGGTTTCTCAGAGCCCAACTGGGTCTGGTGGGTTAAACACTTTGCTCACCTCCTCCACTTCCTCCAGGTTAAACCTACCTAGTCGTATCTCTACTGCTCTCTTGAACTCTTCCCTGATCTCCTCCTGCAACCTCTCCACCCTCTTCGCCACTCCACCTTCCTCTCGCCTCCCTCCAGCTCTCCTCACCAACTTCTTTTGTATCCTAATTTTAGCTACTACTACATAGTGGTCAGACAGACCCCCCCCACCCCTATACACCCTAGCATCCAGCACAGAATTCTTCATTCGTTCATCCACACATATAATCAATCAATGCCTTTCATTCCTCCTCCTCCACACCACTTTCCATGTGTATCATTCTATGTCGGAAGAAAGTGTTGGCTATCCACAGCCTCCTCCCCACACAAGTCCACATGTACACTACCATTCCCATTCACCTCTGACAGTACACCACACTCTCCCACCACTCCATCAACTTTCTTATCACCCACCTTCCCATTCATATCCCCAATCAGAAATATTCTTTTGCACTTGCCAAACTTATCTAGGCACGCCTCAACATTCACCCAGAACTCCTCTTTCTTACAGTTTTATCCTCTGTCGGAGCATACACAACCACCCACGTAACTTGTATTCTTACTTTCATTCTCACCCACAGACCCATAGTCTCTTACACGCTCCTTCCATTTGTTACTTACAAACAAACACGCACTTCTTTCGCTCCCTCACTCACTCCAGTACACACACCCATTCCACACTCCCACCCTCTCACACATGTACCCCTCCATTTGGTCTCAGTCATTCCGCATACATCCAGCCTGGCATTCACTAACACTTACAGGACCGCTCTCTCTTTTGTTTCATCATTCAAGCCTCTTACATTCCAAGTTGCAATCTTTAGACTGTCCATGGTAGGTCGGAGTTCGTCAACATTAGGTCCGTCCAGATCCGAGGCTGTTCGTTCATTCATCGTTGCAGTATGTATTTTTCACGGGTGGTGGGTCGCAAGCCCCCCGACCCTTAGTGGCCTTTTACGACACGCAGGAGGCATGTGGGGGCATATTCTGTTCACTGATTAAGAGAAAACATAAATAAAACCAAGGTTTTTTCAAAGTAGATTAGGGCATGGAACCGTAGAAAAAAGTGGTGTACACATGTGCAGTATGCACGCAGGTAAGGGATGGGTGCGAACTCAATTCAGTGTAGTGTCTGTTGTTGCTGGCTACACGATGAGAAGAAGCACTATACTGTATTAGAATAAAAGGACCTCTGTCGACTAAGAAGTCCAAAGTTGTGAAATTTATATGTATAGGCCTAGTATGCAAGGTGAGCTCATGTTGAATAACCAGCTCGAGAGTGTGAACTTGGGCAATGAGTCGCTGGAGATGGTGGACGAGATTTGCTACTTGGGAGATACCATCTCTGCTGGTGGTGGGGCAGAGGCCGCCACTATTTCCAGAATTACATGTGGCTGCCAATTCTAACCATGAGAAGACTCCCACTCCCCTTGAAGGGAAAGACATATGCTTCATGTATTAGAAGCGCAATTATATATGCTTCAGAAACGTGGCCTGTCTAAGCAGATATCAGCATAATGGAATGTAACAAGATGAGAATGGATAGATGGATCTCTGGGGCCAAACTGCAAGATGAGATATCTAGTGAAGAGGTGAGGAGACAGTTAGGTATTAACCCCTTCAGACTCATGATGCAGAGGTTGGCAGATTAGCAATAAGAAATAGAGTTCTCTCACTCTTATAATTACCTCTCCAAAATTAGTTTTCTGCCCACAGCTAACTCAAAGACAACTGCAGAGGTTGAAGTAACTAAACTAAAGGTTTGTAAATACCCCTGATGGTAATAAAGGCTTTAAAGTATCCCTAATAGGCTCAACATTGCATCATATGTCGGAGAGGGTTAAGAGTATCATTGATGACATGCAGGCTTGAATGGTTTGGACATGTGGAGAGAATGAATGAACAAGGTTGGGTGAAAAGATGCAAGTACAGTAGGGTCCCCATTTGTGCGTGTTCGAGCTGTGCGTTTCACGAGTTGTGCGAGCTACCGAAAATATTCATTTAATAATTCAAACTGTGCTAATATTGTTCGAAGTGTGCGAGCGCCGGAATAAAGGTACGGTAAGCAAATCCGTGGAGAAACCCAAATGTACAAGTTTCTTCACAGCTGTGCGAGATACGTCATGCGTCACAGCCAGCTTCTGCGCCGCTTGGGTGGGAGGGGGTAGTCGGCCATATTCTTTTGCCCCCGCTCTAGTGCACGCATAGCTCCGTGAGAAATTCGTATACCTTGAGCGGCTGAGCCAACCTAGCCCTTATTGGCTTAATGTGAGTAAACAATGACATTATTGTTTAATTATGGCTTACTTTTATTTATATTATGTATTGTTATGAATATGTGTCAGTTAGTGTTGTTTTGTATAGGTAATATGAAGTTGAACCCCTAAACTCGAGACTGTCCATCCACCAAATTAATCATTTCCCATAAGATACATGTTTCGAGTTATACGATTTAGAGTTGTGCAGCCTCGTTCATCCACCAAATTCTTGCACAACTGGGGACCCTGCTGTACTGTACTGTACATAAATGTGAAGTGAGCTGTACAAGGGGTAGACCTACAAATATCATATTAAATGCTCTGATCTTGAATTAAAAAAACTGACAAGTGAGGCAGCTCTGAACAGGGCTGCCTGGAGTGCCGCCATTAGAATGCGAGACTGGAACCGCACTTTGTGAGGAGCACTGTCTTTAAATAAATATATATGTATGTATGTATGCCCCACATGTTGTAAGAGGCGACTGAAAGTGGGATGACATAAGTCTTGGCCACCGTTCATCCTATTTAGTTCATTTCAGCCTCATGGTAGCTGCACGACACCAGTGCAACAAATATAGGCTATAGTCTATTCGCTGTAAGAAGGCGAGAAATTATAACCTCTAACCTCTGTAACTCAAAAATCGAGTAATCGAGCTAATATTTCTACCACTTGGGATGAGTCAGTCAAGGAATAGAAGTGGAAATTTACAGCAAATTTGCTCTAGCCCTTTTTGAGTTACAGAGGATAGAGGTCATGATTTTTCGCCTACTTACAACGAATAGACTATAGTCTCTGGAATGGCTGCTCTTGACTTGAAAGGCTGCCTTGGGGCATTTAGTGTGGTTCCTTGCATGGAACTGGAAATTAATACAGTATATAAGTAACTTCACCCCCTATCAGTCGGCTTCCTGTATCCGTGCCTAACTGGTACCGACTGTGGTACGCGGATACTTGAAAACGCGGATACGTGGGCAGTATTTAACATAGGTTTCAATGGGAAATAGGCTTAGCTCGTACCTGACTCGGCCATCTTGGACCCTCAAACCATTATTTTGCCTACTTTATGACAATAATATGATTAAACAGATACGGTGACGGACCTGGAAGAATGTGGAACAAAGTGTGGTACCGTCAGTGACGGTACCGGTACCACACTTTATTCCACATTCGTCCAGTCACCCATAAAGTACCCATTTCCCCCCAAATATATCCAATAATACATATTATTTGAGGAGAATACTTATTAATACATATTATGAGGAGATAACTTACCACACAAACTTTATTTGAAATCAGTCATTAGGCCTAGGCTAGCCTTACGCATCGGCATAATTTGTCCGTTTTCGTCCGACAGCGTCGGTACGCTTGCTCTCTGTTTTGATGGTCCCGGGCATTTATTTCCATCATGATTACCATCAGGCCCACTGTCCCTATCACTGAATGCTCTAAAGGCCCTAATAAATGCGGGAGATAAGAGGTTCGTGCAGAAAAAAGCTTGTAAACAGGTGGTTTTCAACTTTTCCAACACTGGGCTGTGAACTGCTGCCTCAGCTGGGACGCTGTGTTGACGTCACGCAAGAATGCAAGATGGCCGACCAAAGCAAGAATCGGGATGCGCACCGACCCGCCCGATTCAAATCCGTGAATAGCTGGTATTTTGCTGTTTTTTTGCGCGGATGACGAGTAATGGGATATTTAGGGGTGTCCGCGAATAGCAAGGATCGCGAATACTAGGAGCGTGGATAACGGGAGTGCACTGTATAATGCCTGTCTATTTATCTCACTCTGTATGGTATGTATATGTACAGTATGCATTTGTATACTGTATTCACCTATTTGTAGTCTACAGGAATTGAGCTGCGCTTGTGTTGTCCTGTCTCAGTTTCTATTAACTATCTCATTCACTTATAAAGTCGTGGATATTTCTTGCTTCTACAACCTCCGCACTTAAGTTATTCCACCTATCTATCGTTCTATACGGAAAGCTAAACTTTTTCACATTGGACTTGCACCTTCTTTCCTTATTTTATACATATGCCCTCTGGTTCTTCCATCATCCCGCCTGATAAAATCCTCCCTGTCGAGTCTCTCGAAACCTCTCATGCATCTATACATTGCTATCAGGTCTCCTAAAACTCTTCTCTTATCTAGCGTGGGAAGCCCTAGTCTTTCTAGTCTTTCAGGGTATTGTATGTAATAATAATAATAATAATAAACGGTTTATTAAAGAATGGCAGCCTCATGAGCTGAAAATACACATTTTACAATTTAGTGGATGAACATGAGATGTACAGATATGAGGATGGTAAGCTTAGTTTACAAACAAAATAAATAAATACAATAATGATGCATGTGCAGAATACAAATTATCATAAAATAACCATGAGAGTAAGTGATATACAGTACATATACACACTTATTTACTTACTCATATACAGAACATACGTATATACACGTACGTGCGCACATACATATACATACATATATAGGAACATAAGAACATGCAGTAAGTGTGCACATGTCCGTACACACAAACGCTCACGTATGCACACAAACATACATACATACAGAAACTGTTTTGGTAAGGTCAGGTAAAGAGGGTGCGGGTACTACAATGGGAGGTTAATCCTCGGTAGTGTATTTACCTAATTGTATTTACCTAATTGTAGTTTACAGGAGTTGAGCTAAGCTCGTGTTGTCCCGTCTCTCAGTCTACTTTTTATCCAATTTTTTCTTGAAAATATGGATGTTCCTTGCCCCTACCACCTCCTCCTCCAACCCATTCCATTTGTCAATACATCTATAGGGGAAGCTAAACTTCCTGATATCGTTCTTGCAGGTAGGTCTTTTAACTTTGTAGCTGTGGCCTCTAGTTATTCCTGTATCCATAATTAATATATCCTCCCTATCCAGCCTCTCCAGCCCCCGGGTACATTTGTACATCATTATCATGTCTCCCCTCTCTCTCCTCTCTTTTAGACTCGGTAGATTTAATTTGTCTAGCCTCCCTTCATATGGCAGTTCTCTGAGACTTGGAACCAATCTAGTGACTGCTCTCTGGATTCTTTCTAACTTGTGAATATGCTTCTTTAGATGCGGGGACCACACCACTGCTGCATACTCCAATCTTGGTCTAATCATACTCTTCATAATTTTCGCTACCATGGTCTCATCCAAATAGTTCAGAGCAACTTTCATATTCCCGGCCATTGCATACATTCCGCTAAAGAGCTTGTTAATATGTTTCTCTGGCGACAAAGTATCTTGTATAATCAACCCTAAATCTTTTTCTTTTTCGGCCTTGCTAATTTTATTATCTCCCATCCTGTACTCCCAATTTGGTCTATTCACACTTCTTCCCATATTTAACACATGACATTTACTTATATTAAATTTCATTTTCCACTTGGTGCTCCATTCGTATATTTTATCTAAATCCCCTTGCAGCTCCTCACAACTACTTTTATTTGTTATTTGTCTCATAATTTTTACGTCATCTGCAAACATTGACATGTAAGAGTTTATGCCTATCGGCAGGTCATTCACGTACATAAGGAACATGAGAGGTGCCAACACAGATCCCTGCGGCACACCACTCTCAACTTTCCGCCACGATGAGTAAGTTCCTCTAATGTTGGTCCTCATTTCCCTATCTGTTAAATAGCTCTCCATCCATTTCAGCAAACTCCCCCTGACACATCCTAGCGTCTCAAGCTTAGATAACAATCTCTTATGTGGTACCTTATCGAATGCTTTGGAAAGGTCTAAGTAGACGCAGTCCACCCATCCGCCTCTTTCTTGGAGTACATCTATCACCCTACTGTAATAACATAGCAAACTGGTAACACAAGATGTCCCTTCTCTGAATCCAAATTGCTTTGGGGTTATTATTTTCTTTCTCTCCAACATTTTCATCCATCTCTTCCTAATTAGCTTTTCACAAATCTTGCATACAATACTAGTAAGTGAAACTGGTCTATAGGTGGGTGTGGGTGTAGGTGGGTGTGGGTGTGTGTGTGTGTGTGTGTGTGTGTGTGTGTGTGTGTGTGTGTGTGTGTGAGACAGAAGGCGAAATATGGAAGAGCTGGGCGTTCTATTGTTAAGGGTGGAAATACATGGATGAAGATACGCGAACACTTAATAATAGATAATGCTTATGCATAGATTTATAATCAGAAGTTGCACTAGTGAGCAATATGTTCTCGCTCATATGTACGTATATTTACATACATATGTGCATATGACCATATAAATATAAATACACGTACAGTACATATATATATTATATACCTTATATTCTCAACCGGGCTCGAACCATTGACAGCACGTACACACAGACATACATATACATAAATATATGCACATTACATGCATATATGCTCTTCTCTTATCCTACCTGATACTCTCAGCCGGGCTCGAACCACAAACAGTATTCACTATACAAATATATATATACATAAATAACGCATACACATATACGCACACATACATACACATATACTGCACATACATAGATACATATATACACATATACATAAACAAACTCAAGCAAATACATACATAATTATATTCTAATACACACACGCACACACACTTATGCATATATTATTAAAGGTGGGCGCGTATATATGGTGTGACAGACCGTTATTACACATTATTAATAATATTAACAATGGTTGGGATAGGACTATTTTTATATCTGTCAGTTCTTGCTCTTACTGGTTGGAGTGTGTTGAAATGACGAGCTGCACGTGTAGGTCTAGGGGCGTCTGGTGGAAGTAAGTTTCTGTGTCGTGGGTGAACAAGCAGCTTAGATGCAAACTGTTTGAGTGTGTTGTAGTGGTGGGTTGAAAGTGCAGGTATGCTAAGGGTGGTGAGAGCTTCCTCATACCCTGGATCAGTTTGGTTGCTATTCGTTGAACTTTCTCCAGTTTATTGATGTGTTTCTTAGATGGGGGAACCATACCACTGCTGCATATTCCAATCTAGGTCTGATCATGGATGTGATTATCTGGAGTGCGTTCAAGAGCACTAATTTTAGCTCCCGGTTGGCGCTACAGCGTTACTGAACGACATTGTGCGCGCATACGGTCGCTTACGGTTGCTCAGTTTTTTGAGGAGTGATGCCGTGAGGCACACAGACAATACATCTTTAGAATTCGTCTTTAGCGCTAGCAGACGAATGACTCTCGACCATATGCACATAAAATAACTTTAAAACATCGACTATTCATATTAGTATGTGTTATTATTTACTTTAACCCTTAAAGAGCGGCTCGCAACATAAGTCGAGTTGAAAAAACTGGCAAAAAACGGGTGAAAAAAGGGTTGAAATCGAGTGAAAATGGGTGGGATAGTAATGATCCATACGTCCGACATCTGTGGCCTCCCGGCCCACACTAACTCCAGTTCCCCCACCGCGCGTGAGGATGACAGTGTAACCAATAGTTCTCTAAAAGTGAGCAAGGTAGCAAAATCAGCTAAACTTCCATCTTCGAGGTAACACTGTCAGTGCTCCACGAGTGCTACGTAGCTGTATGTGGCGTCATTGTGTAGCGATTTCCACCTAGTTTTCGGCGCAATACAGTTCCTTTCATACTGATAGTTGATAAGGCAGTCAGAACGGCCCGGAAAGGCCCAAAACGGCCACAGAGCACCCGCTAGAGGAGGGTTAAAACATTTATATTAAATTTTCAATCAAAATATTGATACAAATATACAGCTTTATGTATCGATAAGAGGCGTAGAAGATCCGCATGTATTACAGTGGCGGACGAAAATAACATGACAAATTTTATGAACGAATTTGCTTTCTTTCATATATACTTTATTGTAGAATGTAATAAAAAAAATATGGTTACTAATAAATACTAATATGTATTTTAGGCCAATGACACGCTATAATTGAATAGCCTAGCATGCTTTAGGCCTAATAACTTATGGACATTACAGGATAAATATCCTAGCAGTTGTTTAGATGTAAAGAACGGTCATTGTCGTTGTTTTGAGCGTCAAACGAAGACGCTGGTATAAACGTAACCATGGCAACCACCCAGTTTGTTTATGTAGCGCGGAAGAGGCTTCGAAATAGTTTAATAGGCCCCAATTCGCGCTACGGAAACTGTAGTGTCTGAAGTCTCGCTCTTGAACGCGCCCCTGGGTTAGCATGCTTTCATCCAAATAATTGAATGCTACTCTCATACTTGTTATTAACCCATCAGACCCGGCTATGTATTCCATACCGAAACCCAGGGCTCTTGGCCGAAAAACGTCTACGCCCCGGCTACCGTATCTTTGTTATTTTGACTGCTTCCGCATTCCCACACATCCCCAAGCGTAGATGTGTTTCGTACCTGTAGAATGGCGTTGAGTAGAGCTCTCTAAGTCAACTGGTTCAGTTGTGATGACGATTTCCGTGGAGATAACTTTGTGGCAAAATCAGCCACTTTACACCACTTTTCACTACTTAACAATAACATACAGGCACACACGAACAAGTGACGCTCTCCTTCTTGTAATTCACTTGCTTGTTTGTCAAGGGGAATCCACGCAAAGCGAGCTAAGCTCATTATTATCGCGCCTCCTTAACTGGGAATGTATTGCGTGAAATGCATGTTAAGTGTTTATGTATCGTTGGAATGGCTGTGGATGTGTGTGTAGTCTGTATTTTAGCCATCTTGGTGACATCTGGAAACGAAGGCTTAGGGTTAATCTGTACGGTACCATTCTCACTACGGTACCAGTCTCACCCGAAGGCTTAGGTTGACCAGTAGCTTAGGTTGACCAGTACAATACCCATCTCACCTTGTAACCGATCACCAACCCCAGATGGGACGTCACTACTTCGTCCACTTATACCAGGTTCCTATTTATACTGCTAGGTGAACAGAGGCTACACCGTTAAGAGATTTGCCCAAATGTCTCTCCCCGCCCGGGTCGGAGATGCGCGGCGTCGGTCCAGCCGGATGTTGGTTACATGCGTTGGACGGACGCCTCGCACACCAAGCTTACAGGCTTTCAAGCTGCCGGAGCCTCAGCTCCCTTCCGGGTTCCGCGGGGGTGTTTTTTATGGATGCCTCAGAGCCCAACCGGGTCTGAGGGGTTAATCTATACGTTGCTCTAACTATATGATTGATGTGCTTCTCAGGGGATAAATTTTCTTAGATAATCACTCCTAGGTCCTTTTCCATGCTTGCCTTGCTGATTTCCTCCTTTCCTGGAAATCAGCAAGGCAAAAAAGGAAAAGTGGGGATGGGGATGAGTACCGTCAACTGGGGCGAATTCGGACTTTACGTCAATTAAAAGTTAATTAACCCCTCCTGCCCGGTTGTCATTTTAAAATGACACCGCGGCAGATGGGCAGGAGCCCGGGTGTCATTTTAAAATCCGTAAGCTTGAAAGCCTATTAACCTTTCCGCTGCGCAGCCCCTATAGTATACATACGTACAAAAAAGAAAGGAACGGGCAGGGACGAGAAAAATAGGGAAAATACTGGAAACGCTAAGTTCATGTATACAAATATTGATGGGTTAATTTCCAAAAAGATTGAGTTTGACGAATATGTAAAGAGAGAGAGGCCCGGGGTAGTATGTTTGACTGAAACTAAGCTTAACCAGGAGGTAGACACGAATATAATTAGTTGTGCAGGATACAGTACATGGAGAAGAGACAGGTTAGGAAAGCTAGGAGGAGGAGTGTTGATCATGGTAGATAATAAAATTACTGCTAAAGAATTAAAACTTGGTGATAGCATTGCTGAAGTGGTAGCAGTTGAAATTAAGGATAATGATAGGTCAAAATTGGACATTGTATCAGTTTATTTACCTCCTAAGACTAAATCTTGGAGCAACGATGAATATAATAATTAATTTTGGAAACCTTGCGTATGTTAGAAATTATTTGTAAAAGGAAAAATAGGCTTATTCTTGCAGGGGACTTTAATTGCGGGGAGGTGGATTGGGAATGTTTGGATGCGGGTTCAAATGAAAATACTTGGGGTAGCAAATTTCTTGAACTAACAATGGGGTATCTATTAACACAACACGTTATGGAAAATACAAGATTTAGAGGAGGTGATGAACCATCAAAACTCGACTTATTATTCACCAAAGACCCCCAAGAAATAAAGAACCTAACATATTTGAGTCCCATGGGAAAAAGCGATCATGCTGTGATTGAATTTGAATTGACAGTGGAATTTCTGGAAGGCAGAGAGGAGGAACATAGGGAATATAGACTAAATTATAGTAAGGCGGATTATGAATCATTACGAGGATACTTTGCAAATATAGATTGGTCATTTATTGAGCAAGAACAGAATATTCAGGTAAAATACACCATGTTACTAGACATTTACAGGGAGGGGGTAGATAAATATGTACCAACATTTAAGGATAGAAAGCTGGCTAAGGAGAAAGAGTGGTTTAACATGCGATGTCACATTGCCCAGAACAAAAAGGACTCTGCATGGAATAAAGTGAGAAGGAGACACACTGAGGAAAAATGGAATGAGTATAAGAATGCTAGAAACAACTATGTCAAGACTATAAGAGAGGAGAAAAAGAACTTTGAAAAAGATATAGTAAACAAATGTAATAAAGAACCCAAACTGTTCTATAGTTATATCAACGGCAAAAAATAAATAAAGGACAAAATAACAAAGCTTAGGGTAGAGGGTCAATTATATGAAGACACAGTGGGTATGTGTGAAATTATGAATGATACATTAACATCCGTGTTTGTGGAGGAGGATGACTATGTAGAACCTGTGGTGGAATTGAACGAGATACAGGGACTAGAGTCGATAGAAGTCAACAAGGATGAACTAAAATCATTGTTGGAAGAATTGGACGTGAGAAAATCTATGGGCCCAGATAACATTGCTGGATGGGTATTAAGAGAATGTTCTGAACAACTAGTGAGACCTATTTTTAATATTGTTCAACACTCATTAAACAAGGGGGAACTTCCCTTAGAATGGAAACAAGCAAATATAACTCCAATATATAAAAGTGGAAATAAAGAAGACCCGCTAAATTATCGACCGGTATCCTTAACGAGTGTTATATGCAAGCTTTGTGAAAAGATTATTAGAAAAAGATGGGTGGGTATGTTGGAGGAGAGGGAAATAATTTCAAGCAAGCAGTTCGGGTTCAGAAAAGGTCATTCGTGTACCACAAATTTGTTGAGTTACTATGATAGGGTAATTGACATTGTACAAGGGAGGGAGGGGTGGGTAGATTGTATTTACAGTACTTAGATTTCAAGAAGGCATTTGATAAGGTGCCTCATAAGAGATTGTTGTGGAAGCTCAGGACTGTGGGGCGGGTTGAGGGAGTATTATTAAAGTGGATGGAAAACTATTTAATTGGGAGGGAAATGTGAACAGTAATAAAAGGAAAGTTCTCCTCGTGGAAAAGCGTAAAAAGCGGAGTGCCTCAAGGATCGGTGTTGGCCCCAATCATGTTTTTGGTTTTCATCAACGACCTTCAAATGGGAATAGGCTCATATATATCTATGTTTGCTGATGATGCAAAATTAATGAAGCATATTACAAGTAGGAGTAGTTGTGAAGAATTACAGAGAGACCTAGATAAGTTATATGAGTGGAGTCAAACTTGGAAAATGGAATTCAACACGAGTAAGTGTCAGGTTCTTGAGATGGGAAAAAGTAAATATAGACCTTCTTGGGGATATAAAATAGGAGATGAAATAATTAGTAAAGCTGTGAAAGCAAAAGACCTAGGGGTAGTTGTGGCAGACAGCTTGTCACCTGAACAGCATATAAATAAAATAACTGGTAAAACCTATGCAGTGTTGACTAACATGAGAATAGCTCTGAATTATTTAGATGAAGAGATGTTAGCAAAAATAATAGGGACAATAATACGACCAAGACTGGAGTATGCAGCAGTGGTGTGGTCTCCACACCTTATAAAACATAATAAAAAACTGGAAAGAGTTCAGAGAGTTGCCACTAAGATGATAGCTAGCCTTAGAAACCTGCCTTATGAGGAGAGATTGGAGAGGCTAAAGCTGCCAACGCTGAGGGAGAGGAGAGAGAGAGGTGACATGATCATGATGTTTAAGTGTGTGAAAGGTTTTGAGAAGATCGACAAGGGAGATTTTGTGGTGAGGGACGAGGGAAGAACCAGGGGTCATGATTGTAAGTTGAGGAAAGTTATTTGTAAGTCTGATGTAAGAAAGTTCAGCTTCACGTATAGAAGCATTGAGTGTTGGAATAAGTTGGATGGGGAGGTGGTGGGAGCAAGAAATATCCAAACTTTTAAAGCAAAATTGGATAAATGTAGAGAGAGAGACAGGACAACACGAGCTTAGGCTCAAATCCTGTATACTACAATTAGGCGAGTACAATTAGGTGAGTACATAGATATGTTAACATAATTAGGCAAGTTAAAATGAACTATGAGAAGAACATAGTAAATAAATGTGAAAGTGATCCTAGATTATTTTATAAATATATAAACAGTAAGTTGAAGGTAAAGAAACAAATGACTAAATTAAGAGTTGATGCTACGACGTATGAAAATGTATCGGACATGTGCGAGGTAATGAATAACAAATTGGGGTCAGTTTTTACTAGAGAGGAAGGTTTTGACGAACCACAGGCGGGAGTACTGGAGAGTGGTCTTAGTAAGATTGAAATAACTAGAGATGAGCTGTTATCTGCTATGAGAGGACTTGAAGTAAGGAAAGCTATGGGACCGGATGAAGTGTCTGCCTGGGTTTTAAAGGAGTGTGCAGAGCAATTAGTGGAGCCAGTGAGGGTCATAATTCAAGCTTCCTTAGATAAAGGACAGGTTCCTGTTGAATGGAAAAGAGCTAATATCATTCCGATATACAAGAATGGAAACCCTGAGGACCCTCTAAACTATAGACCAGTTTCACTTACTAGTATTGTATGCAAGATTTGTGAAAAGCTAATTAGGAAGAGATGGATGAAAATGTTGGAGAGAAAGAAGATAATAACCCCAAAGCAATTTGGATTCAGAGAAGGGACATCTTGTGTTACCAGTTTGCTATGTTATTACAGTAGGGTGATAGATGTACTCCAAGAAAGAGGCGGATGGGTGGACTGCGTCTACTTAGACCTTTCCAAAGCATTCGATAAGGTACCACATAAGAGATTGTTATCTAAGCTTGAGACGCTAGGATGTGTCAGGGGGAGTTTGCTGAAATGGATGGAGAGCTATTTAACAGATAGGGAAATGAGGACCAACATTAGAGGAACTTACTCATCGTGGCAGAAAGTTGAGAGTGGTGTGCCGCAGGGATCTGTGTTGGCACCTCTCATGTTCCTTATGTACGTGAATGACCTGCCGATAGGCATAAACTCCTACATGTCAATGTTTGCAGATGACGTAAAAATTATGAGACAAATAACAAATAAAAGTAGTTGTGAGGAGCTGCAAGGGGATTTAGATAAAATATACGAATGGAGCACCAAGTGGAAAATGAAATTTAATATAAGTAAATGCCATGTGTTAAATATGGGAAGAAGTGTGAATAGACCAAATTGGGAGTACAGGATGGGAGATAATATAATTAGCAAGGCCGAAAAAGAAAAGGATTTAGGGTTGATTATACAAGATAATTTGTCGCCGGAGAAACATATTAACAAGCTCTTTAGCGGAATGTATGCAATGGCCGGGAATATGAAAGTTGCTCTGAACTACTTGGATGAGACCATGGTAGCAAAAATTATGAAGAGTATGATTAGACCAAGATTGGAGTATGCAGCAGTGGTGTGGTCCCCGCATCTAAAGAAGCATATTCACAAGTTAGAAAGAATCCAGAGAGCAGTTACTAGATTGGTTCCAAGTCTCAGAGAGCTGCCATATGAAGGGAGGCTAGACAAATTAAATCTACCGAGTCTAAAAGAGAGGAGAGAGAGGGGAGACATGATAATGATGTACAAATGCACCCGGGGGCTGGAGAGGCTGGATAGGGAGGATATATTAATTATGGATACAGGAATAACTAGAGGCCACAGCTACAAAGTAAAAAGACCTACCTGCAAGAACGATATCAGGAAGTTTACCTTCCTCTATAGATGTATTGACAAATGGAATGGGCTGGAGGAGGAGGTGGTAGGGGCAAGGAATATCCATATTTTCAAGAAAAAATTGGATAAAAAGTAGACTGAGAGACGGGACAACACAAGCTTAGCTCAACTCCTGTAAACTACAATTAGGTAAATACAATTAGGTAAATACAGGCATCCCTGTGCGGAGGTATGACGATTTGGGCGCCCATTGCAAATATCAATGAAAAGTACATCAACGTGTAGGGAATGTTCGCGCACATCGAGCCATATATATTTGACCCCACAAAAAATGTCTGGGGGGGCGGTCCATAGTTGAAAAAAGTAGAGCGAATGGCATCGCGCGGCAAGATTTCCCGGGTGAATATTCACGCGCCCAGGGGGTAGGAGGAGAGAAAGGGGAGGGTGGGATAGGGCATAATTCCGCGTATTTATCCTATTTTGAGCACTGTTATGCTATGTAGAGTATGTGTACATATGTGTACGTATGTAGGCCTCCCATATACCAAGGAATATGCCGCATATAGACCAAATATGCGACATATGAGCAAATTCTGAATGAGTTTAGAGGCGGGAACACAGGTAGAGAGTTTAGGCGGGAAGGTATGAAGAGTACAGGGTGTGCTGGCTGAAATATCACGTATATAATAAATAATCAATTGTAGGCAGTGTCCACCATTCTTTAACTGTCTTCGTGGCGTAATGCATAAGGTGTCGATTTTCGGTGTGAGCGTCCTGGGTTCGAATCCACGGACTGCCACATGTGTTTGTAATATTTCATTAATTGATTTTAGGAGTAGAGTTGTTGTTGGATAGAACATAATATATCATATTTTCAGCACTCTCATGCTATATAAAGTACGTGTACGTATGTAGGCCACCCATATACCAAGGAATATGCCGCATATAGACCAAATATGCGACATATAAGCGAATTATGAGAGTTTACAGGCGGGAACGGAGGTTATGGGAGAGGTGTGGTTGGTGGATGGGTGGGTGGACCGTGGGAGGGAGGGAGGGAGGGAAGTTGTGTCTGTGAGTCGCTGGCAAGCCAAGGTCAGCCAGCTGTATGTGCAATTATTGTTGTCCCTGTCGCCATTGTCGCCTTGCCCTTCGTCCCTTTCTTCCCTTTGGCAGGGCCAGGGGCAGTGGCAGGGACAGAAGGGCTGGCAGGGCCAGCAGAGGTCCTGGATGGCAATATTATGGTGGTCCCTGTCACCTTGCCCTTCATCCCTTTCTTCCCTTTGGCAGGGGCAGGGGCACGGCCAGGGGCAGGGGCAGAAGGGCCGGCAAGGGCAGAGGCGGCAGGGGCGGCTGGTGGTGGTAAGAGGTAAAAGTTTTTTTACCCATGCCCTTCCCTGTCTTCCCAGTGGCCCCCGCAGGTCCTGCAGACCAAGGGCGGCCTCCTGCGTCGGTGGTAGTGGTGGTAGCAGTTGCCTGGGTGGTGTTGGCAGTGTCCCAGAAAGACAATGACTCTGTGCAATGCCCTTGCTTGCACGTGTTTTACGTGCAGGTTCCCCGTCCTCGGACCTACTCGTGCCGTAGTAATGGTAGCTAGGGTCTCTGCCTTCCACGGCCGCTGACACCACCAGAAGGAGGGCTGGTTGTGTCATCAGGGCGAGAATGTGAGGGTGGTGTAGGCTCCAATGCGTGTGTACGTGCGTGAGTGTGTACCGCTTGCCTGTGTGCGGGCAGAGCGTGTGGGGGGGTGGTATCGAGAGGTGCCAAGTCGTACTACACTCGCACCAATTTGTAGCCGCCTGGCTCTAAACCCGCGGTTTTGGTACGCGTTCAAAAACCGGGATTATATAAGGGGTTCCGCAGCGCAGCGGTAAAACTCTTATTATTGTTTCAGCACTTGCCGGGTTAACTGTGGTTTGAAAACCGTGCGTCGAACCGTACGTAAACAAGCCGGTCGGAGCAACACGCACCTTCCAAAACAAGGAGAAGTTCGACTTTTGTTGTTATTGTTTTGGAGAACAAGAACAAGTCTTTGTTATTGTCTGATATTGCTAACATCGCATCGAATCTCTCTCCACGGAAATCGTCATCACAACTGAACCAGTTGACCTAGAGAGCTCTACTCAACGCCAGTTTACAGATATGAAACAGGACTACGTTTTGAGATGTGTGCGAATTCTGTAGCAGTTAAAATAACAAAGATAGGGCTAGCCTATTACAACGTTTTTCGGCCATATCCCCCAGGCTCTCAGTGCTGTCATTTAGAAAGGCTGCCCGGGCAGGAAGGGTTAAATTGATAAATAGATAACGAATAAACATAATATTTTAAAATTAAAATGTAAAACTTGCAAACAAAGTCAAACCAAAACTGGGACAAAGACAATATAAAGTCAATACAACATATCAAAATCGCTATGTGGAAACAACGCTTACTAAAATAAAATTTATGAAATGAAATAACACAATCCACCACATAGGGTGTACATTACTACATGAGCAAGTTAATCTGTTTTCACTCAATTGCTCGAAATGCTTTTATCTAACTTTCTTGCTTAACCCACCAGACCCGGTTGGGCTCTGAGAAACCCATAACAAATGCGCCCGCGGAACCCGGTAGGGCTCTGAGGCACCGGCAGCTTGAAAGCCTGTAGGGTAGAGATACCAAAGGAGACGAATTGTCCAGTAGAGACGCACTTCATGCAAAAAAACTGCCATGCAAAATCTAAAGTACCTGAAAAGAAAACAAATACATCAAAAAATACTTTATGCTATTAGTGATGTTATCAAAGACTACCAGCCTAATAGGACACACATTTATCTTGAGAAAAAATAAACAAAAATAAAAATTAGATTTTCGGGGTATCTCTTAGCCCAAACCTAAGAAAGCGATTTTTTCACAGCTCATTTTTTTCCTACTTCTCTAACTCGGATAGTTTTTCTTTTGTTTCAAATGGAAAGAGCATGTCTTGAACTATACTCCTGCATGGTTTCATGACTCTTGCATGAACGAGTGCTCGTGAAAGTGGGTGCGTCCCCATTGGTTCATGATATGGTCCAAAACCAATGGAGATGCATTTGTTCAAACTGGGTTTAGAAGGGCATAAACCGCATGCATGGTAAACCCCAATCTCGCCCCACCTCCTCCTGTATTCATGGTCGAGTTTCCTTTGATGGTGGTGGAGCTACCTTCATTTGACTTCGAGGCCCAATGGAGACGCACACGTGTGGGCCATATAGAGACGCATCTGGATGGGGTGGTGGTGTGCGTCTCCATTGGTTTAGTGTTATTTATCAAAGTTATCTGCCCTATTTATAATATTATATCTTATTTCAGTTGCAAGAATATTGAATTAATAGTGCATGAACTACAACTACAAACTAACAGAAATGGAAAATAGAAATAGTGTATGAACTATCGAATAAAGACTAAATAATGACAGAAATAATCGTACAATTTGTTTTTGTCACGTAGGTCTAAGTGTGAGCTTTCGATACCCAGCTTCACAACACACACACACCCACACACTCAGGCCAAATTGCACTTTTTCATTAACCGTGACTGAACATCAACGAGACATAGGTCTACTTGTTTGGACGTCCCTCTGACTCCCTCACTGGAGTGACTCGTGCTGCCGTGCGGTGGGGCCAGTGGCACAACCCTTTAGCAGAGGGTTGTGCCAGTGGGGGGCGAAGGAGAGAGGGAAATCGACACTCCTTTATTTCTCTCTCCTCCCCCACTTCGCGAATCGGTAATTTGTGGGTTATTTTGCATATTTCTTTGTTACTATGCATCTTATATGCATTCATGTGCTTTGTGGTGATATAATATTGATATATATGAGAGATATAAGCGCTATTGCGTATTTTCCCCCTCCTTTCCTCCCCCCTCCCTCGCAAACTAGCTAGGCAGGGGAAGGGTGGCGGGGTTGCTTTTTACCAACAAATGTGCAATTCTCGACCATTGTAACTTCACTGCGGCGCGATATTTTAAAGAAAATATATGTAGAGCCGGATGTTGGTTGGTATTCACTACACGTTGATGTAGTTTTCGTAACTATTTGGAAATGTTGCCAAAAATGTCTTAGGATTCGGGCAAAGTCTTTCACAATTTATTTTCTCTATAGATGTACAATGTAGGCCCACTATCAGCATGCAACTACTTTAGTTTAAGCTAGAAGTATAAGTGGTATAAATATTATCTACTAAATAATCAAATTACTCGCATATTAATAAAAAAAAACAGACGTTCGTCTGCACTGGACTGAGGTGCGTCTACTTAGGGTTTGGTGGTCATAAGGAGACGCACTTGATATTGGACCTCTTATCTCGGAAAATACTTGAAATATATCAAACATTGACACATCCATTAAAAGAATAACCATTTGGTAATATATCAAGTGAGTTTCAAGTTAAAAGAATGAATGAGCTTGACACACTGATTTTTTTCTTGAAAACTTTCACACTTTTTGCGTCTCCTTTGGTGCCTCTACCCTAAGCTTGGTGTGCGAGGCGTCCGTCCGACGCATGTAAACAACAGCCGGTTGGACGGACGCCGCGCATCTCCGACCACAAGAAGGAGAGGCGTCGCTTGTTCGTGGTGGGTGTGTGTTATTGTTAAAGTGGCTGATATCGCCACAAAGTTCTCTCCACGGAAATAGTCATCACAACTGAACCAGTTGACTTAGAGAGCTCTACTCAACGCCATTCTACAGGTACGAAACACATCTAGGCTTGGGGATGCACGGGAATACGGAAGCAGTCAAAATAACAAAGATACGGTAGCCTAGACGTAGATGTTTTTTGGCCAAAACCCCGGGTTTCGGGTAAATTATAGAATACAATAGCCGGGGCTGGAGGGTTAAATAGTTTTAATGTACAGTCGACCCTCGCAAATTCAGACTAAAAGAGACTGGGCCTTGTCCGAATTCAGGAAAAGTCCGGATTCAGAAAATAGTGTACGGAGGGGCCGCATACACATACGCACACACATTATTAATATTAATAGCCTAGCAGTAAATAAAAGTTACGTAATATACAGTACTGTACTGTACAGTACTCACCTTATCCTAAATCTTCTATTTACACTATGTACAGGGGTTGATTGAAGGGGGTTAATCAGAATCCGAGGTCGAATCCACGACCATCGGATCATCCACCTCACATCCACATCCACTACTGGGACCCGGCTGAGGCTCCTGGGTGGTGGCTGGCCGGCGATGGTCGGGGGCACTACTGGGACCCGGCTGAGGCTCCTGGGTGGTGGCACTACTGGGACCTGGCTGAGGCTCCTGGGTGGTGGCACTACTGGGACCCGGCTGAGGCTCCTGGGTGGTGGCCAGAGCTGGGCACTTTAGCCAACACTTCCGCAAATAGTCAATTCCGCCATGGCGGAAGTGTCATTTTGTTGGCGAATTAGCGTTGGCGCCAAAATGGCTGCCTATTTGCGGGTTTGAAGCTCTGGAAAGTACCTCCATGTTGCAAAGCTCGAGTCCGCAAAATAAAAATTCCAGCCGCCAGCCAGCCCTGGGCCGCTCCTGCAGCTCCAGCCAAAAACAGTCATGTGACCAAGCCAACTACCTGTGTTCTGGAATCTAGGCCTATACATCGGCTCTTCACGTTTGTTCACTTACTTAGTAGCAAGCGTCGAGCTAACACCTACAACACACAGCAGTCCAAGAGTTCCAACCTGCTAGCACTTCAACTTTGTTTATATTTTCGGCCTATTGAAGTGAACATGGAGTCTACCATCATGCCTACCGCAGCTGCCAACAGCATGGGGAGCAGTTCACCACCATCATCCGACAGTGATGCTGCAGAGCATGCAGAAATCGAGGACCTAAGCCACCCCTGGCCCCACCTAGAAACCTTCTATGGGCCTGTAATTACCAAGAAGATGTCTCTGGAGAAGGGCTTTATAACTTTATAATCTAGCCTAATTTAAGATTATAAAGTTAAGCTATCGTTAATTTGATTGATAGCCTGTTAATTTTTAACCCAAACTAATGTTATTAGGCTACCCTAATCCCATCAAAATGCCTCAAAGCATGTAGGCCTAGGCTAAGTCTAACTTCTATATATAGGCTAGGCTATATAGCCTAGGCCTAGGTCTATAATCACTAATCCCATCAAAATGCCTCAAAGCATGTAGGCTAAATATTGCATGTTCTAACTTCTAAATATAGCCTAGGCCTATAGGCTAATTACTAATATAAGTAATTTTATTAGGCTAGGCCTAGGCTACCCTAATCCTATCAAAATGCCTCAAAGCATGTAGGCTAAATAATATTGCATTTTCTAACTTCTATATATAGCCTATAGGCTAGCCTAGGTCTAGGCTATAATCAGTCAATCACTAATTCCATCAAAATGCCTCCAAGCATGTAGGATAAATATTGCATGTTGTAACTTCTATATATATATATACTGTATATAGCCTAGGTCTAGGCTATAATCACTAATTCCATCAAAATGCCTCAAAGCATGTAGGCTAAATATTGCATGTTCTAACTTTAATATATAGCCTAGGCCTAGGTCTAGGCTATAATCAGTCACTAATTCCATCAAAATGCCTCAAAGCATGTAGCCTAAATATTGCATGTTCTAACTTCTATATATATATATATAGCCTAGGTCTAGGCTATAATCACTAATTCCATAAAAATGCCTCAAAGAATGTAGGCTAAATATTGCATGTTCTAACTTTAATATATAGCCTAGGTCTAGGCTATAATCAGTCACTAATTCCATCAAAATGCCTCAAAGCATGTAGGCCTAGGCTAAATATTGCATGTTCTAACTTCTATGTATAGGCCTAGGCCTATAATCACACTCATTTTATTAGTGTCAAGTAGAAAGTGTTAATTTTGAAAGTATCATATAGGCCTAGACTAAATTTAGCCTACAATAAAATTTTATTAAATTTTGATCTGAAGCTAGGCCTTTATTCTGAGCGTTAAAATTAATAGGCCTAGGCTACTTTCTATTAAATTACTTAATCTATCTAAAGTAGACCTATCTAGGCATATATAGCCTATTGCCATTCCCAAAGGGGGGACCACGAATAAATCGCCCCCTTGCACCTCTGTGATCCGGCGTACCTCCTCCTGAATGGTGCGGAATTGCGAATACTGATTATTACTGAAGCACTCTCCCCATAAACAAGTTGCCCCAATGTTTTACTGCCCATGTGGACAAACTAAGTGGCCTATGTTATATATATTAACCCTTTCACTGTGGGTGACGTTCTGGAATGTTTTGGCAATTTACAGCAATTTCCAAGCTTTAAAAGCCTGTATGTATATCCTTGAGGTCCATGGAAGTTGGGCAACATTATATTTAAGTAAATATATATATTTATTGACATTAGAGATTGAATTTATTGATTTACCCTTGATTCTGTAGTTTAAATTTAAAATTAATAAAAAACGGTTTGCGTTTGCATATTTGCATTTGAGGACTAGAAATTTCACAAGGTTTGCACATTTGTGTTTGCTGAAGTTATGTTCTGGGTTTGCTGATTTGTGTTTGCTGACTTGACTTTTTGTTTGTGGTGCCCAGCTCTGGTGGTGGCTAGGGTGGCTGTGGCTGGCCGGCGAAAGAAAGAGTGGATTTTCGTCTGCCTACCCACTTGGTGCTGCTTCAGTATGATTGCCTCCCTGAGTAAACGTAGCTGGGTGTAGTGTGACGCTACCTCAGGAGTGTATTCAGTGAAGGCAATCAGGTCGTCCACACTGGCCCTCAGTGACGATAGTTTGTGTCGGTTTACTGGTTCCTCTTCCTCGTCACTGCTCTCTTCTTCTGCTTCTTGGCTCTGGATCTGTTCTGCGATCTGTTCATGAGTGTAAATTTCATGCCCTGGTACCATCTCTGCCTCGTCCAGCCAATCTTGAACATCTTCCACAGTGACATCCTTTTCCCCAGCATTCCTCAATAGGTTGTGGAAATCAGCAGCCGCATCATTACCAAACCCCTCGAAGTCGTTGGGGATCATCTTCGGCATGAAGGAATGGTTTCCAACAGTTGGCTAAGGTGGAAATTTGTAGGCTATCCCAAGCAGAGCAAAGATTGCAAATAGCAGAGCGGATGTTATAGGCTTTGATGTTAGCCAGTGTGCGTGCCCCACGAGTGTCCTGCACTGAGTCGGACTCGTCCTCCAGCACCACCAGGACTTCATTGAGGTACTTGCGTTTGAGGAATACTGCGTTCAATGCTGGTGCCCTTATTACCAAAAAGACATAAACAAGCTAGAACGAGTTCAACGTAGAGTTACCAAAATGATACCTAGCCTAAAGAACAAACCATACGAAGAGCGTCTTAGAGAATTAAATCTATTTCCTTTATAGACCAGTCAAAGTAGGGCTGGACTTAGAACAAATTGCAATAGAAGGTTTTTTGGCTTTAACTTGTTTATTAGGTCCCTCTGATGAACATATAAAAAGTCTCCAACTTTTGGACACCGGGAAAGTGGTTAATTTGCATAAATTCAAGATGGCCGCCGTCCAAAGCTTCAATTTACAGATAACTTTTTTCTGGTTGCTCCTAGACCCTATAAATGTATTACAAACAACGTTTTTTGGCTTTAACTTGTTTATTAGGTCCCTCTGATGAACATATAAAAAGTCTCCAACTTTTGGACACCTGGAAAGTGGTTAATTTACAGCCAAAAAACCTTACAGCCAAAAAACCTTCTATTGCAATTTGTTCTAGGTCAAGCCCTACCTTTACTGCACATTATTGTCTATTACATTTTGCCTAGGCCTATACTAATCCCATCATCTTGTTTCTTGTTTCAACAGATTGGTGCGACATCTACCGAAGCCATGGAAGAAGAGGTGGTGCATAATCCCTGCGGCATTTGCTCAAACACGTTAGACGAAGGAGAAACAGTCAAGCTGAGGGCGAAGGGAGCAGATACTATCAACAAGGCCAGTACTGAACGTGGAACGCCATCAATTACCGTGTCCGAGGGCCAAACGGTGCACATTGATTGCCGAAAGAAGCATGTCAATACGAAGCCAAATAGAATTCCTGGGAAGCAGAAGAAACGTCCTGAAAAACCTGCTCTTCGTTCTCAGACACCAGCCTTTTGTTTTACAGAGAACTGCTTTTTTTGTGGTACAAAAATCTATTTGGACACAAAGCATGATTCAGAAGACGTGTATCCAGTACGCACCTTCAACTTTCAAAGGACAATACTTTCTGCATGTGATGCCAGGGCTGATGAGTGGGCTGACACTGTTAGAGGCCGAATTAACTTTGCACGCGATCTTCCAGCAGCTGACGCAATATATCACAAGCAGTGCAGCTCAAATTTCCAGACACATAGGCAGATCCCCTCCAAATATCGTGATTCCGCAGACAGTGAACCTCCTCGCAAGGGTCGCAAAGTAGATGCCTCACGAGAGGAAGCATTTCTACTCGCAATCGAGGACCTAGTCAGTGGCAATGATGATGAACAGACTACAGTGGTTGATCTCGTTGATAGAATGTCCCAGTTGTGCCCTGATGTTGAAGCGTATAGTGTAAAATACATGAAACAGAAACTTATTTCATATTTTGGGGATGAACTGGTTATTAGTAACGTGCATGGACGCAGCGATGTTGTAACTGTCAAAGAAAGTGCTGCAAAGATTTTGCAACAATTCAAAGACTCACCACAGACTGATGATGAGGAAGCAGAACAAAGAAAGATAGTCAGGGCTGCGGCACGGTTGATCAAAGCAGATATAAAGAACATTGATACTTGTAGAGATTTCTATCCAGATCCTTCTGAACTCCGGTCGCTGGAAAAGAATGTGGCGTACGTTCCGCAGTCCCTTCGTATATTGCTGCAAGAGACGTTCAGTGGCAAGTCATGTGATCTTGAAGTTGCATCAATTGGACAAAGTATCGTGCAACTTACCAGACCAAGGGCCATTGTAGCACCCATTCAGTATGGATTGGCGGTTCAAATGCACCAGCACTTTGGTTCCCGCTTTCTTGTGGACAGTTTACACAGCCACGGCTTCTGTCTGCCTTACGCAGAAGTTTTGAGGTTTTCGAAGTGTGCTGCCAATTTCAGGGGCACCAACATATCCACTGCAGGCAGGTTTGGACAGTTCGTTGCAGACAATGTTGATCACAACTTGCGTACGCTTGATGGGCGAGGAACATACCATGGTATGGGTATAATTGTTGCTGTCACCCCTGAAGTAAGAGACACAACATCAATACCAAGATTGCAGTCACCTGAAAACAACTTCACGGCAGCTCAAATTGAAATCAAATACTACCGCAGTGTTCGCAAGAAGGGTGGGCCTCTCGAATTTAGAAAGCTTGACCCCATTTCAGCATCTGACAAGCTTGAAAATCTGGACATACTGTGGAAAACGTCATGGTTGCTTCGACCAAAACGACCAGGCTGGTCCGGCTTAATGCAGAGTGTGTGCCATGGACCACACCCAGGGAAATCATCCGTCCATTTCTTGCCCATGATTGACATGGACCCTACGGACATGAGTTGTATTTACTCAACACTTCACTTCGTTGCTGCGGAAAGCCATCGCCAGGGAACGACGCCAATGCTGACATTCGACCAACCGCTTTATTGGAAAGCGAAGACGATCATTGTTCATGAGAAGGAAGGAAGCGAACTGAAACCCATTGTTTTGAACCTTGGTGGCTTTCACTCTGTGATGAGCTTTTTGGGATGCATGGGCCATGTTATGGAAGCATCTGGGCTTAAGGAGGTTTTGGAACTTATATACGCTGAAAATGCTGTGACCCAAATGCTGAGTGGGAAAGCCTATGCACGAGCAATCAGAGGCCACTTCTTGGTTGACACAGCCTTGAGTTCGATTGTGTTAGGCAGGGCATACGGTGTCAACCTCTCAATGGTAGATGAGGAAAGTGACGCATGCAAGGACTTCCAGGAGGCTGCAGATCTTTTGGATAAGCTGTTGCGTAAAGACGTTTCACCGGATGAAGTCTGCAGTAAAGACGTTTTCAACAGAATTTCTGAAAAACTTAAAGCTGAGAAGAGCTCCTTAGCAGAGCATAAGATGGGAAAGCTATGGATTCAATACATGGACATGATTGACCTGCTGCGTCGCTTCCTGAGGGCACTGAGAATGGGCGATTTCCTACTGTACCTCGGAACACTCCAGGAGATGTTGCCGTACTTTGCAGCGTGTGGTCATAACAATTATGCCAAGTCAGCCCATGTGTACATTCAAGACATGATTGAACTTGAGCAGCTCAACCCAGACATGTTCTGTCAATTGAACTCCGGTCTATTTGTGATCCGCCGAAGTGATCGGCTGTGGGCAGGACTGCCAAGCGACTTGGTTATAGAGCAGGTTTTGATGCGCTCTTTGAAAACGAATGGTGGATTGACACGTGGTAGGGGCATGGAGGAAACGCAACGCCTGCGCTGGTTACTTGCTATGCCAGCCTGCGCTGAGGTGAGTGAAGTTATGCAAGAACTGACAGGGAAGCATTTCCACAGCTCTGAGCAGCACAAAGAAATGACTGAAGCAAGGCGTGAACGAGATAGGAAGGACACAGAGAAGGTTCTCGCATTCTTCAAGGATTATGATCCATTTCAAGAATCAAATGAACTCAGGAATATTGCCAACGGTGTGACAGGACCAGCCTCGGCCAATCCACATTTACTGTATGAGGTTGGTATGAACATTGTGCAGAAGATGGAAGGTAGCAATGCTTTTGACTTTTCATTTAGGAAGAAAGATCAAGTTGAGTCGTTGGGTGCAAAGGTTACAATCAGTGCTGAAAAAGTACCAATCGACCCACAGCTCCTTTTCCAGAGGCTCCTCATCTTTGCTGATAACAGGGACTTAGGTGTTGAAGAGGTCTTTGCGTATGAGTTGTCTAGCTACCCTACTGCTCTGTTCGATAAGTGGGGGAGGCTCAGGGAAGCCAATAAACCACAGCTAGGAGATGAGATAGCTGCTGTTGTTCCCAAGTCGTCATTGGAATCATTTGAGGAAGAAAGGACTGTGACCCATGTTCTGGATGGTGGTTCCTTATTGCAAAGGATTCCATGGAAGAAGGGTGACACATTTGAGGACATTGCAAGCATGTACATGAAGCATGTTTCCAAAAACTTTCTCAACCCGGTGGTTGTATTCGACGGTTATAAATCAGGACCTACTACCAAGGACATGACACACAATCGACGATCAAAAGGAGTCTTTGGTCAAAAGGTGATGTTCACTCCAACCATGCCCCTTCGGTCAAAAAAGGAAAACTTCTTGTCAAACTCGGACAATAAGCAAAACTTCATTGACTTATTGTGTGAAACATTCAAGGCAAATGGAATTGACTGTGTCAATGCGCCAGCAGATGCAGATGTCATGATTGCGAAGAAGGGAATTGAGCATGCAAGGGAAACCGTGACATATGTGATAGGTGAGGACACAGACTTGTTGGTGCTGTTGTGTCATTATGCGGAACGAGGGATGAATGATTTGTACTTCAAGTCGAGCAAGGAAGGTGGGAAATGTTGGCATATTAACTCAGTAGCAGAAGCTCTCGGTGAAAGCATCTGTTGTGTCCTGCCAGTTGTCCATGCACTCTGTGGATGTGACACAACCTCACGACTGTATGGTATTGGTAAAGGGGCTGCCTTGAGGAAAGTGAGGGAAGACAACGGTTTCTTGAAATGTATAGAAGCATTCTGTTGCCAAAGTGGAAGTAAAGACGCGATATCATCAGCTGGTGAAAAGGCCTTGGTTTATTTGTACGGGGGAAAAGGAAATGACACCCTTGACGGACTGCGAAAGACAAAGTTTTTCAACAAGGTGGCAAAAAGTTCAACTACCGTTGAAGTTCACAGCCTTCCCCCAACAACCGATGCAGCCAAATACCACTCGTTCCGAGTTTATTGTCAGGTCCAGGAATGGATGGGGAACTGTGTGGACCCCGAGAAATGGGGCTGGTGTCTGCGGAAGGGACAGCTTGAACCGAAGACGATGGATTCGCCAGTGGCTCCTGATTCACTACTGAAATTGGTCAGATGTCAGTGTAAGGGCAACTGTGACACTCAACGCTGTAGTTGCAAACGGAATGAGCTTGAATGTTCCAGTGCATGTGGTCAATGTAAAGGACTCTGTCAAAATAGCAACTTTGATGCAAGCACCGATGATCCAAGTGAATACGAACTCCTATCATGAATTACATAATTGGCTCTGAATGACGTCATACGTCATGTTTTTTTTTTTTTTTTTTTAATAAAAAAGAGGGACAACAGGTCAAAAAACCCATACAAGCACAAAGTGCCTGTGTCACCCCTTGTGAAAGAGACAGTTCAGCCTGTCTGTAAGGTTTTTCGGCTGTAAATTAACCACTTTCCAGGTGTCCAAAAGTTGGAGACTTTTTATATGTTCATCAGAGGGACCTAATAAACAAGTTAAAGCCAAAAAACGTTGTTTGTAATACATTTATAGGGTCTAGGAGCAACCAGAAAAAAGTTATCTGTAAATTGAAGCTTTGGACGGCGGCCATCTTGAATTTATGCAAATTAACCACTTTCCCAGTGTCCAAAAGTTGGAGACTTTTTATATGTTCATCAGAGGGACCTAATAAACAAGTTAAAGCCAAAAAACCTTCTATTGCAATTTGTTCTAGGTCCAGTTAAATGATTGCTAGATTTACTGGACTATTAACCCAGCGCAGATTAAGAGGTGACTTAATTCAAGTGTTCAAAATCATCAAAGGCATCGACAATATGAACTGTAGTAAGTACTTCACTATCGACCAATCTAATTACACGCGGGGAAACGGTTGCAAAATTATTGGTAAATCTTTTAACTCACACGAATCTAAGAATTTCTTCTTCAATCGAGTTGTCAACTTGTGGAATGGGCTTCCCCGAGACGTTATAGACTGCAGCACCGTTGATTCATTTAAATTCCGCCTAGACAAATATCTCGCATCAAACCCGCGACTGACTGCGTTTGTAAATGAATAACTTTATTTTATCCTCCCCTCAGTTACTAACCCATATGTCCCCTACTAACTTCCTAGTCCTGCCACGTTAGTCGCAGGGCAGTAGTTCCCTTTCCAATGTTCCCTTACCCACTCTAAACCACTGTTTGGACACTTGATCCTCAGTGTTTTGGAGGACAAGCAGCCTAGAAGGGTCACTAGATCTGTTGTTGCTTGATTTCCTTTGTACTACTTCCTGGTATATTTCCTCTTGAGGGCGCTAATAATGCCCTGGTCCATGGGCTGGATAAGTGCTGTGGTGTTAGGCGGGAGGTACACAATTTTAATTCGCCCGTCAGGTGAGACCAATATATCAGCGCTGGGGTGGGCTGGGGCATTATCCAACAATAGAACTGCCTTCACTTCGTCTCTGGGGATGCCCAAAACTTCCACTTGATATCTGATGACAGCTGGCACCAAGTATTCGAAAAACCATGCAGTAAAAATAGCGCAGTTGAACCAGGCTTTCTTGCTGTGGTAATACTTGGCTGGCAGTTCTGTTTCGATGTCTAGGTTCCTCATTGCATGTGGCCTCTTGCTTTTTCCCACAATCGCCAGCTTGAGACGGTGCGTGCTACTGCCATTTCCCCCACACAGGGCTGATAATCGTTCCTTGGATAGTTTCTTTCCTTTTGTTTTCCCCTCATGCTTCGTTACCTGGGTATTTTTGGGCATAGAACGCCAGTAAAATCCAGTCTCATCGGCGTTATATACTTGAGAGAGGGTTAGGTTCTCTTCCTCCACAAGCTTATGGAAACGAGCATGGAAAGCTTCTATTCCAGAACTGTCTGCACTCCCACTTTCCCCATGAGTTTTAACATTAACCCTCCAGCCCCGGCTATGTATTATATATATATTCCCCGAAACCCGGGTGTTTTGGCCGAAAAACGTCTAGGCTAGGCTACCGTATATTTGTTAATCTGACTGCTTCCCGCATTCCCGCGCATCCCCAAGCGTAGCTGTGTTATTTACCTGTAGAATGGCATTAAGTAGAGCTCTCTAAGTCAACTGGTTGAGTTGTGATGATGATTTCATTGGAGATAACTTTATGGCCAAAACAGCCACTTTACACTACTTTTCGATACTTAACAACAACAACATACAGGCACACACGAACAAGCGACGCTCTCCTTGTGGCCGGAGATGCGGGGCGACGGTCCAGCCGGCTGTTGTTTACATGCGTCGGACCGACGCCTCGCACACGAAGCTCACAGGCTTTGACCTCATGGGTGTTTAAGAGCCCTTCCGGGCAGCTCGTGTATGCTTTTTTATGGGCGTTCAAGAGCCCTTCCGGAAACAGAGGGTTAAACAATCCATGTCGATTCCTAAACCGCCATAACCAACCATCACTACCCTTAAAGTTAGCTAGGCCTAAATTTTCAGCCAGCTTCACTGCGGCGGTCGTAATCTCCACACCCAGTACATTCACGCCACTAGACCTCTCCTGAAGAAACCACTTCAGTACAGCTGCATCTAGCTGGGAATGATCAGCTGTGGTCATATTTTTCCTTGGTCTTGCTTTGCCAGTTTTAGATTTATTGCCTTCGACACAAAATTTAGCAGCATAGTTCTTGAACCCTCCAGCCCCGGCTATGTATTATATATATATTCCCCGAAACCCGGGTGTTTTGGCCGAAAAACGTCTAGGCTAGGCTACCGTATATTTGTTAATCTGACTGTTTCACGCATTCCCGCACATCCCCAAGCGTAGCTGTGTTATTTACCTGTAGAATGGCATTAACCCTTTATTAGCGGCTCACCACTTAAGTCGTATTTAATAAATCTGGACTATCTGGCGGCGCTCGACATAGGTCGAGTGGCAATTTCAGCACGTAATGTTGCTGAGAGAGAGAGACAAGTAGTGGCAGGAGACTAGCGAGCGTATGACTGCTCCAGACCACCGCGGCGAACCTACTGACACGAATCTCAGCTCCCTCCTCCCTCTCTCACTCGCTACATACTGAATTGAATGGGGAAAGTACCGAATTACATGCTTTTTGCACTCGCGTTGCACGGTTATTGCAAGAAAACTATCCATCGTACAAGGATCGTTATGGTGTCATTCGAAAGCTCTGTTCATGCCCTTTCAGGGATAGATACTTGTTTTACGTTCTGGGTCTTATTTAGGCATGAAAATGATCACGTAAACAGCCCTATTTTGGCTAAAAACACCCCGCTGGGCGGTACATATAAATAAACCGCATAGGCCGCTCGTAAGGTGTTAAGTAGAGCTCTCTAAGTCAACTGGTTGAGTTGTGATGATGATTTCATTGGAGATAACTTTATGGCCAAAACAGCCACTTTACACTACTTTTCGATACTTAACAACAACATACAGGCACACACGAACAAGCGACGCTCTCCTTCTTGTGGCCGGAGATGCGGGGCGACGGTCCAGCCGGCTGTTGTTTACATGCGTCGGACCGACGCCTCGCACACGAAGTTCACAGGCTTTGACCTCATGGGTGCTTAAGAGCCCTTCCGGGCAGCTCGTGTATACTTTTTCATGGGCGTTCAAGAGCCCTTCCGGGAACAGAGGGTTAACTTGTCCTTGGTCTTACGTATATCGGAGACGGTTTGCTTCTTGCACCCATACTCCTCACAAACCTGGAGCACTGTACGACCATTCTCAAGCTTCCTTATCAGTTCTAGCTTTTGTTCTACACTCAGAGTAACCTTTACCCGCTTGACAGTCTTTTGAGGCTTGGGGGGCATGGTGGCTGGCAATGAAAGTCAATAATAACTTCACAAACACCTTAATAACCAGGTACAGTAGTCGCACGGCGGGTTGTAAACAAGCTTGAATAACTAGGCGGGAACGGGTGGCGTCACCCGTCGCGAGAGCCACCTACCGGACAAAATTTTAAGTATTCGGACAAGTATGCGTTACGGTACGCACTACCGGACGATCGGACCGGACTCCGGATTGTGTCCGGATTGTGTCCGGATTGTTGAAAGTCCGGATTTGCGAGGGTCGAGTGTATAATGCGATATGTACCGATTACATAATTAAAAACCGAAAAAAACAAAAAATTGCAACATCGACAAACTTTCTTGGGCAAACGTGTTGATGAGTAGATGCAGGAAAGTCTACGGTGCCAAGATGTACTTTCGTAATTAGTGTGAAACAAATTACTGTAATTGATTGGCATTATCTTGTATATTATTCCCGTAATTGTGCATTAAATTATTATTTTTTTAATTTCTGTGAAAATGGGGCAAATTCGGACAGGATGAAAATTAATAAAATAAATCTATCTATCTATTGCCTGACGCCGTGATCCCCGAAGGTGTGGCCACGAACGAACCGCCCCCATGCACCTCTGTCCCCAGTCAGTCGACGCCCCTCCCCCCAACCAGCACCGCCTTCGTTCATCTACTTCCTCACTCCATCCTTCCACCTCTCATTCGGTCTACCTCTCCCTCTCTGTCCCTCCACCTCGCTCTCGTACACCCTCTTAGTCATTCTCTCGCTCTCCATACGTTCCATATGGCCGAACCATCTTTTCTTGTTGTTCCTTTTCACACTTTCCAGCACATCTACCAGCACACCACACCTCCTTCTTACTTCCTCATTAGTCTGTCTATCCCTCCATGTAACTCCACACGCACTCCTTAAGTAATTCATTTCCACTGCTCTCACTCTTGGTCTGAGTCTCTCAACCAACGTCCATGCTTCGCTTCCGTACGTCAGTGTCGGGATAACCACACTGTCATGCAAGGACTTCTTCACTTCCATACTGACCACCCTATTTCTTGTTACTGCTTTTAGCGTTCCTACAACCCTCTTCCCCTGTTGTACCCTCTCCCGCACTTCTTCATCCATAGTCCCATCTTTACTCAACACACTGCCCAGATACTTAAAAGAGTTGACGATCTCCATAGCCTGACCGTTCAGCTTCACCTCACACTCTGTGACTTCACCCCTTTCGAAGACCATAACCTTTCTCTTCCCCGCATTTACCTTCAAATTCCGTTTTTCGCACACTGTTCCAAACTCATTTACCAGACCCTGCAACTCCCTTTCATTATCACTCATCAGAACTGTATCATCCGCAAACAGCACTATAGGTAGCTTCCACTCAATTCCCTCCCTTTTCAGCGATACACCAACATCCACTGCTCTTGATAGTATTTCTTTCATGACTCCATCCATATATACAGTAAACAACCACGGGGACATCACACACCCCTGTTTCAAACCAACATTCAGGTCAAAGAACTCGCTCTGCTCACTCTCCACACGTACTGCCGCCTTTGCACCCTCATACATGCTCTTCACTGCTTTCAGCAACTCCGTATATTCTAAATACTTTCCACAAACCTTCTCTATCTACTCTGTCATAGGCCTTCTCCAAGTCCATAAAGGCAACATACACCTTTTGTTTCTTCTCCAGATATTTCTCCACAACACAATTCAGGGTAAAAATCTGATCTACACATCCTCTTCCCTTCCTAAAACCTCCTTGCTCGTCGCCTATCCATTTCTCCGTTCTCACTCTCTCAATCACTACCCTACTGTATACCTTCCCTACTACGCTTAGAAGACATATTCCTCGGTGGTTACCACACACTCCTCTTTCCCCTTTGCCCTTATATAGGGGGACTATTATGCCAGTCTTCCAGTCATCGGGTGCACTCCCCTTCTCCCATGCTAGTTTGCACATTTTCCATACCCATTCTATCACTATCTCACCACCATACCTCAACATATTTAATCTAACTTTAACTACAGTATAACCTGTCAGATTCGGATATTGAGTGTAATTGGGTTTATAGTTGTCATTACACATGGTATTTCTGAGTTATGTAACAGTAATCCTTATTTTTTACAATATTAAGGTCATACTGCTACGCAGAGTATGGTCAATAAATCCAGATATGTCCGAAATTGCCCCAAAAGTGTAGTATCTTACGATATGGTATTTATGGTCTTTACGTTTTCAGGGAGTGTGATAAGACCCTTTTAAAATATTCAATGATGTCCGAATTGACCCCTGAAAGGTCTAAATCACAGGTTAGTCCTATGAATGTTTTTAAATCCATGTCCGAATTCAGGCCAGGTGTCCGAAATCGCCCCAAATCGTGTCCAAATTCGGACACCTTGATTATATATTATAAATACTGTATATGCAATGCATTTTAATTTCTTTAATGCTATGATTGAATACCCCAATGTACCAGCTACACATACAATGCTTAAGATCTAACATTGAGATAAAAACAAGACTACATGCTACGGAAATACGCAAAAATCGTCCGAATTCGCCCCGGTTGACGGTACTGTACAATAAACAATTTAGTTTAAATTACAATAAGATATTTGAGTAATATACATACGGTATATTGTAGGGTGAATCCCCATTCTTGTACTTACAATAGCTACAGTACCATACTGATGCATGCAGTAGACCAACTTACCTATTACCGGTAGATCTCAACCATTTCCAAATGAACCAATACTATTAGCTTAGATTTACTCTTCACCTTTTCTGCCCACAGCTAACTCACAGACAACTGCAGAGGTTGAAGTAACTAAACTAAAGGATTCTAAACATCCCTTACTTACTTTTGATACTTTTGATGTGTTCGCCACTCTTCTAGCGGCACCAAGGAGCGCGGCGCCCCTCGTTATGGGTGGTGATTTTGGTGTAGTAGACTGTTTGAAGCGACAGCTCGCTCCCTCGCGAGGATGGGCTCGTCTGGCACTTTTTGCAGTTCGACATCGAGGGCTCTCTTGAAGTTGTCTAACGAGACGTCCCTCATGTCTCTTACTCGCCGTGGGAGTTTGTTGAAGAGACGTGGGCCTCTGTGTGATAACCAGCCCTCTCGCAGAGAGCCCATAGCACCCCTGTTATTCATCCGGGGGATTTCCCTAATGGTCACAAAGGCACCCCTCGAGTACCAGCGACGCACGTTATGTGTCACCTATGTATGTAACGCTAAACCCCAGCGACACATAGGGTGCGTCGGCGTTAATTACTCGTCCTATGGCACCTAGAGGGTTCAGATTTGTATGGGAACTGCTTTAGTATCCCACGCAACAATACTGATGGTTGGAACCCTCCAAGTCCAGCTGAGTGCATGTGGGCGCACGCGGGTGTGATTTTCCAGCGTTTTGCCTACCTATCTCCCCATGTTAATTGCGACTTTCCGCCGCACCGCAGAACCCCTACATAACCTAGGTGAGCGGGGTTTTTTTGTGATTTTTCCTTCATTACTAACCCATCCCAGGTGTTTTCAGGAAAAAAAATTTTTTGACAACCTGCTGGGTCTGGAGTGTACATTTATTATAAATCAGCCGGTGCTCAGGGGGTTAAAGCATCCCAGAATAGGCTCAAATCGCATCCTGTGCGTAAAAGGGTTAAGTTAGATATGTTCAATTTAGTACTGATTTAGTTATCCTTGGTTGATTTGGCACTGACTGAAAGCTACTGGTTGAAATATCTACTAGCCGAATTGTCTGGGAGTTAGTATGAACTTAAAATATCAAAACTTATTACAGTATATAGGGGTATATCTTTTCAAATGGCAAATTTGGTCAAACCTTGATAACCAGCATGTCTATGATGCGGATGTCTTGCACGTTGCGATTCTTCTCGAACAGTTCCCTCAATTTGGCTCGACATTCTTCCTTGGTCTTGGTTAGGTCATAATCCATCACTGGAACAAAAATACCACTATATTAATATTTATAGCTAGGCCTATTGTATCTGTCACAACCTATTACCTATGGAAAAATTAACAAAGCACTCTGAAGAATATATACTGTACCAGTACATGTATTGCAAATTAATATTTTCTTATCTTCTTCAAATAATACAGATAAAAATCAGGAACATGTGCTTTTAAATATTACTAACAGAGATTTATTGTAAGTACAGTAATATCAAATGTTATAATATTTTGGTGCATTAGAACATACTTTCAACAAAACTTATTTCACCATGGGGACCTCAGCCTTTTAGATGAGGGCCCAAGGCATTGCCATTGACTTTGTACTTTTGTACTTTTGTAGATGTTTAGGTGACAATCACCACGGTCGATCTGGGGATCCGCCGCTATGAATGAAATAACTCAAAACCTTGAAGAGCTGCACTGGAATAAGAAAGTGAATGGAGAGGATAGAGGTGAATAGGGAATAAACTGAAGAGGGATAAATTAGATATACAGTATGATTAGAAGAATCAATGAAAATGGGATGAGTGGATTGTGTTCTTTTATTTATAAATTATTATTTTGCTTAAGCGTTGTTTCCACATAGCGATTTTGATTAGTTGTTTTGTCTCTTTGCTGTGTTCGTCCAAGTTTTGGTTTGTTTATTTTGCAAGTTTTACATTATAAATCCAGGATGAGTGGGAAGCGAGATGAGAGGAATGATTGGGAAGTGAGATAAGAGAGATGGGGGGGGGGGGATGTGAGATGAGAGGGATGGGATGGGTGGGAATATAATGAGTGGAGAATGAGATGAGAGGAGTGAATTAAGTCAGAAGAGAGGTATGAGTGGGAATAAAAATAAGAGAGATGATTGGTGACACAAGAAGAATTATTAGGATGCAACATGAGAGGACTGATTGGGAAGATACATAAGAGGAACTACAGTATTTGGAAGTGACATAAGAGAAATGATTAGGAAGTGATGAGACACAATGGGGAGTGGAATGACTGGTGAAAGAGTGCATGGAGTAGGAAAGAAGATGAAAGGGATGGGTACAAACAAGAAGAATGATAAGAAGGAAGTGAGATGAGAGGGATGAGAAGGAAGTGAGATTACATGGATGAGTGTGAAGTGAGGTGAGAGGGACGTGTGTAAGTTTAGATGAAAGGGATGCATACGAAGTGAGATGAGAGGGGCAAGTGGGAAATTAGATGAGTGTGAAGTGAGATGAAAGGGACAAATGGGAAGTAAGATAAGAGGGATGAGAAGCAAGCAAGATAAGAGGGGTAAGATGGAAGTTATATGAGATAGAGGAGTGGGTAGTGGGATGAAATCTGCTCGAGCTATCACGCCAAGTGGAGTACAGTACTTCTCTTGCATCGAATGCAGTTATAGATACTTTGCCACAATCCAGGCATTACAGTGGGAAGTGAGAGGAGTGGGTAGTGGGATGAAAGGGATGAGTGGGTAGTGGGATGAAAGGGATGAGTGGGAAGTGAGAGGAGTGGGTAGTGGGATGAAAGGGATGAGTGGGAAGTGAGAGGAGTGGGTAATGGGATGAAAGGGATAATGGGAAGTGAGAGGAGTGGGTAGTGGGATGAAAGGGATGAGTGGGAAGTGAGAGGAGTGGGTAGTGGGATGAAAGGGATGAGTGGGAAGTGAGAGGAGTGGGTAGTGGGATGAAAGGGATGAGTGGGAAGTGAGAGGAGTGGGTAGTGGGATGAAAGGGATAATGGGAAGTGAGAGGAGTGGGTAGTGGGATGAAAGGGATGAGTGGGAAGTGAGAGGAGTGGGTAGTGGGATGAAAGTGATGAGTGGGAAGTGAGAGGAGTGGGTAGTGGGATGAAAGGGATGAGTGGGAAGTGAGAGGAGTGGGTAGTGGGATGAAAGGGATAATGGGAAGTGAGAGGAGTGGGTAGTGGGATGAAAGGGATGAGTGGGAAGTGAGAGGAGTGGGTACTGGTAGTGGGATGAAAGGGATAATGGGAAGTGAGAGGAGTGGGTAGTGGGATGACAGGGATGAGTGGGAAGTAAGATGCGAGGAGTGATTGGGAAGAGGAACGAGTGGAAATTAAGATAAGAGGGGAGAGTGGACATTGAGAACAGCCTAAATACGTATTTTTGAGCTATCTCGGCCATTTGAGATCAGAATGGGATAAAACACTCCCAAAACATGTGTTTCACTATTTGGGGGTACCTTTGGTGAAAAACTTTGATTTAGGTCAGTTTTTGTCCATTTTAACGATTTAACCGGAAAACAGTTGAAATTA
Organism: Paralithodes platypus; assembly: GCA_032716605.1. Taxonomy (NCBI): domain Eukaryota; kingdom Metazoa; phylum Arthropoda; class Malacostraca; order Decapoda; family Lithodidae; genus Paralithodes; species Paralithodes platypus. The sequence goes on along the minus strand of CM064544.1, from coordinate 18,643,701 downwards.
GTGTTTTTGAGCTATCGGCGAATTTGGCCAAGAATGAGCTAAAACAGTCCACAACCATGTGTTTCATCATTTAGAACCACTTTGGCTCGAAAATTTCCATTATGGTCACATTTAGGCTAAATTCACGAATACCTACTTTTTTATTAGGTTTTCTATCTATCTATCTATTGCCGGACACCTTACTCCCCTTACGAGGGTGGCCATACACAGAATGCCCCCAAGCGGACCTATTCCCTGTGAGAGGGACAACCCGAGCCAGTTTAGTGAAGGACTTACAGGATTGACCACTCAATTTAGGATCCGTCCAACTCCGAGGCCCTCTTGTGTATCTTGTTAGCACTATTTTTCTACAGTGGTGTTCGGCTAATTCATCCACTACCCTGCCTTACCCTTACAGTAGGTAAGCAGTACGGATTTGTATCAGGTTTACTCCCCTAGACAGGTTGCCAACCAAGGCTGACGAGTCCCATCCACCCGGATTTGTATAAGGTTGTCTCCCCTAGATGAGTTGCCGACCAAGGCTAACGAGTCCGATTAGGTTTTGCCGAGGGTTAAAACAAATCTGGATATCATTAAAGACGTCTTTCGCCGCACTATTAGAAACCATTTATTAGGGAAAATAGGGACCTATAGACTCACCATATTTTTCTCATTATAGTCCGCATGTAGTAATTTCGTTATCGACACTTGAAAAAACCCGATTACACCGAATAATAACACCAAAATAATAAGTCCCGACCGTAAACAAAGCATTGCGTCCAATGAATTCTTCGACTTGACCTCCTTCTTCTTGTTTTGAACGATGCGGTGGGTGCGATTCACCCAATAAATGGCGTGAGCGTTACTCACAAAAACAAAATACCGGCAACCTGTTTTTGCCCCCCTAATGATCTACATATAAGAGGATGATAATAAATCAAGGGGAGAGGGGGGGGCAATCTATCTATCTATCTATTGCCTGACGCCGTGATCCCCGAAGGGGTGGCCACGAACGAACCGCCCCCATGCACCTCTGTCCCCAGTCAGTCGACGCCCCTCCCCCCAACCAGCACCGCCTTCGTTCATGGGGGGGCAATGCCCCCCACAACCCATCGTGTATCCAATTTATCCCACAATTTCCCTTACCTACTGTAAAAGCGCGATTCATCCAATGAATGGCGCCATTTGACGCCGTATCTTCAGATTAATGAATAATGGGTAAGTTAATGCAAATCTGGAAAATATTTATTTTTATACCACAAATTTTCCCAGTGTTTTTATATTTATATTTTGTTGATTTGCATCAATATATAGCGTTTGTCATTAATTCGAAATCTCGTAAAAACCTATTTTCCCCATTTTCAATCATGTTGGGACACGCCCCCCGATAGTGGGGAGTCTATGATTTGAAAAGACATTAGCCTAACCTAGCCTAACAACCTTACCTAACCTATCCTAGTATTATGGGTGGGGGCTGCTGCCCCACAACCCCGCTGGTTGGGTACTAATCCCTTAGTAAAACAAAACAAAAAAATTGGCTGTCGATAATACGAAGGCGAAAGAAAAAGTCGATGAAGTCTACGGTGTTTAGGCCTACTCTGCAATCTTCAGCTTTGATTGCACGTTGATAACAGGAAAGTACCGTATTCCGTATTGACAACCTTGTTACGAAAATTACATTTTAGCAGCATACTGTACTTTTATATTAGCTTTTTCCGAGGGTTAAAACACATTTTCATAAGATCTTTAGAGCTATCGATAACTGGAAGTACCGTATTGACAACCTTGTTACGAAAGACATTTTAGTACTGGTACCATACTTTTTAATTAGGTTTTGCCGAGGGTTAAACAAAAATTTCATAGGATCTTTATAGTGTATAGGCTCCAAATTTAGGAATGAGTTGTTGTTGTTGTTGTTGCTGGTCCCCAAGCTGCCTGGCCGAACAGCCCCAAGGCCCCGAGCAAGGCCAAGGCCATAACCGAGCGCCCCCACAGAACCCTTCCTGCCGACCACAATAAAGCCTGGGTGACCGAAGCCACTCCATGGCGGGGAGCTGAGGAGGGTGCGGAAACGCCCGGGAAACCAAAGCCCCACCCAGGGCCCTGTGCCCCTCAGTAATTATGAAAAGAAAGTTGAGGGGCAAAGGAAAAATGTGACGCTTTGGCTTCCAATCTTGGTAGATTGGGAGGTCAATCCACGGAAGAGACTTGAGATCTAGAAAATATATAAGTAAAAGGAAAAGTCAGAGTAAGGTATGGGTATGGCAGAGATCGCTCAGTTCTCTCTGATAGACCAGCCCATCACCACATGACTAGAACCCAATCGTCTCAGCAACAGCTAGGAAAGGCCCTAGAAAGCCGCCTTTGGCGGGGGGATAGCTCCCCTATTTCAATCCCTTTCGGGGTTGGGCACCCGCAAGGAATGAGTTGTCTTACCGGGCGTACGTCGTGTAAACACGTGAGTTGATGTCAAACAGCGGGGGTGTGGGGGCAGCAGCCCCCACCCATAATACTAGGATACTGGATAGGTTAGGTAAGGTTGTTGGGTTAGGGCCGTTAGGCTAATGTCCTTTCTTACAGTTTCTTACAGTAGATCCTCTGGAAAAAGGCAAACTATGCCTGTGTATCCAGCTCAGTACCAGTACTTGCACTGCTGCGGTCGTTCACGGTGTTTCAAAGAGGTATAGCCTAGTAAACACTAGGATATACCCGGTCAGAGGTAGATGATACGCCCGATAACACAACTCTTGTCCATATTTATATTCAAATATATACAAACAAAATTTGGTATTAAAATAAAGTTATACTGCAAATCCTCCACTCAAACCATGAAAAACAACAAGTCAATAAAACACTAGGCTATATTCCTTGAAAAAAATATAAAGAAAACTTTAGGCCTAGCCTATATAGCCTAAGGCGGCTCTAGCTGTCTTGAATGGGGATGGATGTAGAGTTCGGGCGTACGGTCGTCATGTTTATATAGGGCAATCGCCGCGGTTAACTTTGCGTCTATTTTGACGGCGATTTTTTTCGGTAATTTGCCCCCTGCTGGCAATATATATGATGATGACAATATGTCATGGGGGGGTGAGGGGGGGCAAAGCCCCCCCTCAACATATTATTGTATCCAAAGGCAGTCAAAATAGACGGGAACATGATGGCAAAGGTCCGACGCCACTATGCGTAGTGTAAACAATGAGGGCGGTACGCCCGCACTTAACATTCTTGCCCTTGAATGTTACCTAAATTTGCATATCTTATGATCTTTAGAGTATATAGATTCCCTATTTAGCCAATCTTCAAATAGGCCTAAGCCTAGCCTAGGCTATAGGCCCTATCAAAAAAAATTGTGGTAGGCCTACAGTATTAAAATAATATTGAACCGATCAACATAGCCTATATGAGGATGACAATACTGTACATCAAGGGGGGTGAGGGGGGGCAGCAACCTATCATGTCTCCAATTTACCCAACAATTTCCCTCACCTACTATAAAAGCGCGATTCACCCAATAAATGGCACTATTTGACACCGTATCTTCAGATTGATGAATAATGGGTAAGTTAATACGGTAAATCTACAGTTATACTCCCCCTCCAAACCACGCCTTTTAACGTGTTTTTGGATGGTTCAGCAGACGCGGAAACTGAAAAAACCTGGAATTTGTTTATATTAATGTCACTAAATTTTCCATGGATTTATAGTTTTCTGTGTTAACCCTCCAGCCCCGGCTATGTATTATATATATATTCCCCGAAACCCGGGTGTTTTGGCCGAAAAACGTCTAGGCTAGGCTACCGTATATTTGTTAATCTGACTGCTTCCCGCATTCCCGCGCATCCCCAATGCGTAGCTGTGTTATTTACCTGTAGAATGGCATTAAGTAGAGCTCTCTAAGTCAACTGGTTGAGTTGTGATGATGATTTCATTGGAGATAACTTTATGGCCAAAACAGCCACTTTACACTACTTTTCGATACTTAACAACAACATACAGGCACACACGAACAAGCGACGCTCTCCTTCTTGTGGCCGGAGATGCGGGGCGACGGTCCAGCCGGCTGTTGTTTACATGCGTCAGACCGACGCCTCGCACACGAAGCTCACAGGCTTTGACCTCATGGGTGTTTAAGAGCCCTTCCGGGCAGCTCGTGTATGCTTTTTTATGGGCGTTCAAGAGCCCTTCCGGGAACAGAGGATTAATTTTCATGGTAATTATAGGGAATAGGCTTGCACCCTTATTTTTCATGTTTTTTCCTCCAACTTTTCAGAAATGGGTGTTTTCATGGTCTTAGTTATGGTACCTGGAACTCTCGTCGACCGGAATTCTCGTCGACGTCGACGAGTGTTCCAATTTTCGCCGTCAACGAGTGTTCTTTGTCGTCGACGAGCGTTGTTTTTTCGGGGAGACAACCTTTTCAACTGTCCCCTCTATTGTCTTTGTTTTATATATAATATATATTTTTTTCTATTTATATACATTAATTCCCTATTGGAATTAACTTTAACCTTACCGGTATTTATTATCAGTTCAATTGTTTTTGTTTTATTTTGAGACATAGGCTATAATTAATACATGATAAGAATGATATATACAAGATGTAGGCTATTTGTATTATATATTTAGTTGTAGTTTTCATTCTGGGCAATGAAGGCATGTATGGGGCATGTAACTGTCACACCGTAAAATCTTACCTTTTCCTGTTTTGCCACACTGGCCCCCACCCATAATACTAGGATAGGTTAGGGTTAGGTAAGGTTGTTAGGTTAGGCTAATGTCCTTTCAAAGGGGTATAGGCTAGTAGCCTATACACTAGGATAGCTTATACCCGGTCAGAGGTAAGAAGAAGAAGAGGGTAAATCTACAGTTATACTACCCCTCCCCCACTACCCCCACCACCTCCCCCCTTCAAAACACGCCGTTTAGCATGTTTTTGGATGGTTCAGCAGACGCGGAAACTGGAAAAAAACTTATTTTGATAAAAAATTATCACCAACCAGATAAGAGTTTTTCAGGTAATTTTTTGTCTTCTTTGATATACAGTGTTGTTTAATACCGAGGACCGTCGCATTTTAGTAATTTTAACATCAGCCTAACCTAACCTAACCTAACTTAACCTAACCGAAAAGCAACCTGGGTCCGCGACGGTCTAAACTCCCCCTCACGTTCCCTGTTTATGGGTGCGCGACGGTCTAAACCCTGCTCACGTTCCCTGTTTATGGGTTTGCGAAGGTTTGTAATACTTCAATGTATCTATTTCAAGTCAAATATACATTTCCGCGCATCATCAAACCATACTAAGTCTACTACTAATAATATTAACCCATTAGTACCAACAGAATAGCGACAAAATAGGGGTAGTATAACTGTAGATATATCAAGAAGAGTCCTGATGTAGTCTCCTTGAATGCTACCGGAAGTTAGGAACCCAAAACTACCATTAGAAATTAGCCTAGATCCCAGCTGTGGTGCAGCTCATAAATAGGCTATTGACCCCTAATTTCAACTACTGTAGGCCTATAGGGTAGCCTAATGATGAAAACTAGGCTACCTAGTAACCTAGGCCTAAAACCAGAAAGAAAAACCATGGGAAATTTAGCCTAGCTGCCTAGTGGTAGGCCTGGCCTAGTTTCGCTTTTTCGGTTATATTTTCCCAACTATGAAATAGGCCCTACTAGGCTATAGCCTAGGCTATTCCTTGAAGAAAACAAAAAACATGGTAGGCCTAGGCCTAATAGCCTAATAATAATAATAATAGCCTAGTTCTTAAAGCTAGCGCATGCTAAGCCAGCTAAGGATAGATCAATAAGGCCGATTAGGCGTATTTCCATTGGGGTCCTGTACTACTATCCCATTCCCATCCCTTTGCTCATGAGGGATGGTAACGACTCGGTGCTTGTGAAAAATCTTTAATGCGCCGAGCGTGGGCGCGAACCCGGGCCTTCTGGGTGGAAGTCCGAGACGCTAGTCACTACACCAAGCGAGCCGCTTAGCCTAAATAGCCTAGCTTAAATAGCCTAGGCTAAGGCCGATGCGGCGATGTAGGCTGTAGCCTAGTCTTGTTGAACGTTACCAAAGATCGATGGGCGGTAGCATTCAAGGAGACTACTGCAGGACTCTTCTTCTTCTTCTTACCTCTGGCCGGGTATAGGCTATCCCAGTGTTTACTACCCTATAGGCCTACCGGCTACCCCTTTGAAAGGACATTAGCCTAACCTAACAACCTTACCTAACCTAACCTAGTATTATAGGTGGGGGCTGCCGCCCCCACACCCCCGCTTTGACTTAGATATTTGGTGTATTTGTCTGTGAAGTGGGTATTTTTCAATTTGTTGATAGCCTAACGAAAATCCTCCATGCAGACTATATGGAGAAAAATATGGAGAATCTATTGGTGCCTATTTTCCCTAATAAATTGTTTCTCATAACGTCGCACTAGTGTCCTTGAATATTATCCGATGGGCTAACTGTCGGTCCAAATCATCAGTATAACCAAGATAAGTAGGCTAGGTGATAAATCGGCACCAACAGTTCTAGACTAGGCCTAGGCTAGCCTACCATTCTGCAATCTGCAGAGCGATTACGAAGCTTTGAAAATGTTGTAAAATATATAATAATTCGCGCATATCTTACCTACATAAGGCATCTGGCGATACCAGGCCTTATACAAATTAAGTACACGCTTCTTGGCCTCCCCATGGTCTACAGAGAGGATGGGTTTAACTTGCCGGACGGTGCTACGTGCCAATCGGGACGCCATCTTGGCTCGCTCAGCTGTTTCAAGTAAACAATGAAATGAGAGTATAATACAAATATATATATATATATATATATATATATATATATATATATATATATATCTAATAGTATAATTAATATATATGCAAGACTTCTATTGCAATGTAGAACTTATAGTGATTTAATACATATTCCCTTAATTTTGGAGACAGTATTTTATTCATTAATAATTCCCAAGAGCGGGCTTTTTAAATACTGCTGATATCACGGATGCTGGACTTTGGCTAAGGGGTGACCAATTGTTGTTGTTCCCCAAGCTGCCTGGCCGAACAGCCCCAAGGCCCCGAGCAAGGCCAAGGCCATAACCGAGCGCCCCCACAGAACCCTCCCTGCCGACCACAAAAAAGCCTAGGTGACCGAAGCCAGTCCATGGCGGGGAGCTAAGGAGGGTGAAGAAACGGCCCGGGAAACCAAAGCCCCACCCAGGGCGCTGTGCCCCTCAGCAATTATGAAGAGAAAGTTGAGGGGCAAAGGGAAAATGTGACGCTTTGGCTTCCGATCTAGGTAGATTGGGAGGTCAATCCACGGAAGAGACGCCGTCACTTGAGATCTAGAAAATATATAAGTAAAAGGAACAGTCAGAGTAAGCTATGGGTATGGCAGAGATCGCTCAGTTCTCACTCTGATAGACCAGCCCATTACCACATGACTAGAACCCAATCCTCTCAGCATCAGGTAGGAAAGGCCCTAGAGAGCCGCCTTTGGCGGGGGGATAGCTCCCCTATTTCAACCCCTTTCGGGGGGTAGAGCGCTCGGTTTCTAACCGGGAGGACCGAGTTCGATTCTCGGCTGGTGGAGATCGTTTGGGCAATAACCCCTTGCCTCGATCTGTTTCGCCTGACAGTAAAATAGGTTACACGTCAGGGTGAAAAGGGATCTTCGGATCCTCCGGCCCTTCAAGTGGGTTGCCAGGTTGGCATATTATGTGCCAAATCCCAGGAATCTGGCACATTTCAATCATGTCTGGCATCCAAAAAATCAAGTTGGCATATTTCTAAAATTTGGCATATTTCTGGCATTTTTCATATATTTGCTTACAACGTCCGTTTATTTTCCTTTAATCGTGCTTTTGTCATTTTGATTAGTTTAAAATTCCCTCTATCGCACTGAAGGCCATCTGATTCTGTGGGTGAAGTGCTGAAGCAGCTAGATTCCGTGCATTAGTGTTTGGTAGGGTTTATTGGATCTGCTCACAATTTACACAGCCCTTGAAAAAAGGTCAAAGTTCAAACATAGAGCTGCATTTTGTGTTACCACCACTGATAAGCCATTGGGCTTTTGCCAGAAAATGCCAAAAGTTATCAGTGATATCCGAGACATGTTTACATACAGTGTTCTCATCGTCCAGCATATTACTGCTTCATATTCATCAGCCAACTTAAAATAGCCCTATATAATATTTAATTATCACTAGAACAATACACTATACATGTAGGAAGTCTTCTGGAGAAATAGGGCAAATTTAGACAAAAATGCAAGATAAACTAAATCACAAATGTATGCTAGAATAGCATTGACAAATCCCTAGATAGTCACCAGACACTAAAAACTTGTATGTCACTAGAAAACATATGTTGAAGTATCTAGAATAATCTTTAACAATCGAAACATCTCTCCAATTCCTTAAAATAGGGAAACTAACTTGAATATCGCTAGAATTCATCACATCTTGATGTCGCTAGATGAAAGTGATGGAAGTGATTCGCTGGATCTAGCGGTAGCAGCTACATTGGCAACATCGTACCAAGAACCTTCATTCCGTTATAATGATCAAGTGCCGCATTTTCCTTTACCATCATTATCTCCAATAGACTGGAAATTTCACACCCAAATGCCCTGAGGGGTGTCCAATGTCAAGCCAACTCAACCCTGCTCTTCCACAGGGTCGAAACTCAACCCGATTCAGACTTTCGGATCTTGATAACAGTTTTAAGACTTTTTCTATATATCCATATATAAATAATCGATTTGGATGTCATAATTATAAATGTACCTAGCTATATCCTCAGAATGTCCAAAAGAAGCGTCATAATCCTATAGAAGGCCGATAACCTACCGGAGTTATTATATATAATACCTCAAAGTAAGCGATTATATTATAGGAATAGTCATCACAATTTTTTACAAATTCAACTAAATCAAAATTATATCGAAATGATAGATCATTAACCCGTCCAGCACCAGCGACGCGCCATAGGCGATGTATGTAACGCACAGCCCCAGCGACGCGTCTGACGAGTCACCCTAATTGCTCCGACCGTAACCTCAGGTGTAGCCACTCGAGAGGGCTCAGATTTGTATGGGAACTGTGTACGTATCCCACGCAACCGTGCCGATGGTTGAAAACTCTCAAAGTCCACGTGCGTGCGCGTGAGCACGCAATAACCTGTTTTTTTGGGGTAATTGCCTTCAATTTTTTACTCTTGTAAAATACGTTTTCGGGGGCTCTGTAGGACCATTCTTTAAGCTTTTTGAGCGGTTTTTCGTGGTTTTTCCTTCATTCCTAACCCATTCGCTATTGTTTCTGGAATAAAACAATTTTTTGAAAACCGGCCGGGTTCTGGTGAACAAACAATACAAAACTAGCCGGAGCTCCACGGGTTAATTATTGATCTTGATATGTAGGCCTAAAGCGTGTTGTTTATAAACATTGGAGCACATGGCCGCAGCCGCGGTGCCACTCCATTCGCGCCTAATCACGATTATATTTTGGTGTATTCTTACTTAACGCGGGAACTGCAGGAAGACTCTTAAGAGTTCCCCCGGCGGACTGCGGGAAGACTCTTAAGAGTCAGAAAAAAAAAATCAATTTTAAACATCGAAAAAAAAAAATTTGCCCTTGGGCCATGCAAAATATCAGTCCTCTACCTCCCCTCCTTCCCCACTTTCCTCACCTCCTTCAGTTATCACCTATTTTCCCTGTTATTCCCTTATTCTGAGGTATATTTTCGTGCTAACATTAGCGAGTTGCAAGCAGGGCATTGTCATCACTGTTAGCAAGCGAGTGCAAGAGAGAGAGAGAGAGTATCGATCGACAGTGTCTCAGTGGCCTTGGGGGAAATTGGCGGGAAAGCAGGTTGCCTCACCCATACATTATGCAACTCGCGGCCTGTAGCGCCGATTTTGACCATCCAAACGCTGTTTTCACTCGTTTTATTGTTGTAACAGGTTAATACCTTTATAGTCAACCTATAATAGGCGCATATGGATAAATATTAATGCTATTTATGGTAAAATGAATATTTTAGTGATGGAAACAGCTCAAATACATGCGCACAGGCAGAGGTGTCTAATTACCCCCATGCGCACTTAAGAGGTTAAATGTATATCATTCGGGTTGATTAGGTTACACAATACAATATTACTAAGTAACAGTACACGCATATATATAAATATAATAACATTTGTGAAATATAGGTTCGACCGCGCTAAGCACCACGGCTGCGTGAGGGGTGGGTGGGGCATCTAGCCTCGTGACCTTGACCAAGAGTCAAGTTCAGAAAATCAGTGTTCGTCACGGTAATTAATCTGTCACTCCTCAGAATTATTGAAATGTCTATGTATGCGAATATTTCTTGCTCTACTATTAAACAAATAAATATGTTTTATAATTTCACCTAATATGTAATGTCACAACACATCTTAAATTGTATATATTCAAATTTATTGCCGATATGTTCTGTTGTCGATTATTCCAGTCCCTGACATACCTCATGATATTTGGTATATTACGCTATTTCGCTTTTATTTTGTCTTTATTTGCTTTGTAATAATTATTCTGCAATGCATATTTACTTTCATTCTTAAAAATAGCCAGGAAAGGTTGTCCATATAATGTATATATTTAAAAGTCTGGATCGCCCCTTGTCATTTTGTGCCACCACACTTTAATGAGAGTGGGTTATCAGACTTTGGGGTGACACAAAATGCAGCTTAAGTTAGATTTCGAAACTATTACAATTATTTCAAAGTTCAGAGATCATCAGATCGGTTTGGAAGTCGATGTACACACTTTCAGTTCCATTAGTTTAAGAAACATTCACATAATATGCTACTTAGAGGGTTTAATAAAAAAGCATTCCTCTCCTGGCATCGTATAAGCGAACGCAAGCTGTTTTTTTTTTTTTTTTTTTAAGAACGTCAACAAACGCTTCGTATATTTGGGTTTGGTGAACCTTTTGGGGTTCCTAGTTATACATTAGAACATATTTGTAATGCCCTCGAAAATGTCCCGCACCCACAATAATACTAACCCGAGTTGACGTCAGGTATAGCGTAAAATAGTCGTAGATGGTAAGTCCAATAAACTCATCTCGAGAGACTATCACCGTGGTTCGAAAATAGTCGTAGATGGTAAGTCCAATAAACTCATCTCGAGAGACTATCACCGTGGTTCTTAAAAATCGGACTAAGGTTGCTATACTTTTGTACGTCCGTGGTAGTACAGTGGGTTAGCGCGCGGGACATTTTCGAGGGGGAATTTAACCCCCCTAAAAACCCACAGGTTTTGAGATGCCTTGGGTGGGGTTCGAACCCTGGTTAGTGACGCACCACCATCACCACCAGGCCCGCGCGCTAACCCACTGTACTACCACGGACGTACAAAAGTATAGCAACCTTAGTCCGATTTTTAAGAACCACAGTGATAGTCTCTCGAGATGAGTTTATTGGACTTACCATCTACGACTATTTTCGAACCACGGTGATAGTCTCTCGAGATGAGTTTATTGGACTTACCATCTACGACTATTTTACGCTATACCTGACGTCAACTCGGGTTAGTATTATTGTGGGTGCGGGACATTTTCGAGGGCATTACACCGGTGTAATGCCCTCGAAAATGTCCCGCACCCACAATAATACTAACCCGAGTTGACGTCAGGTATAGCGTAAAATAGTCGTAGATGGTAAGTCCAATAAACTCATCTCGAGAGACTATCACCGTGGTTCGAAAATAGTCGTAGATGGTAAGTCCAATAAACTCATCTCGAGAGACTATCACCGTGGTTCTTAAAAATCGGACTAAGGTTGCTATACTTTTGTACGTCCGTGGTAGTACAGTGGGTTAGCGCGCGGGCCTGGTGGTGATGGTGGTGCGTCACTAACCAGGGTTCGAACCCCACCCAAGGCATCTCAAAACCTGTGGGTTTTTAGGGGGGTTAAATTCCCTTCAGAGGTTCGTACCCCGCGCCAGGTACCAGGAAAGGTTGAGCCTAAAGGTAGCCTGGGGAAAATTCCCATTCCTATTTAACCTGGAAAAACCTAGCATTTCATTGGTGGCAGCGGTGGGATCGTGACCTGGTAGCTACGTGCTGGAGCACCCGTCACGCGAACCCTATACCAAGAGTTGAGATGGCTAAGGTAAAAAGGCTACGATACCCTACGACCTTACGAGGCTAGGGACTAGCCTAACTAAAAAGGAATGTGGTGTAATGCCCTCGAAAATGTCCCGCACCCACAATAATACTAACCCGAGTTGACGTCAGGTATAGCGTAAAATAGTCGTAGATGGTAAGTCCAATAAACTCATCTCGAGAGACTATCACCGTGGTTCGAAAATAGTCGTAGATGGTAAGTCCAATAAACTCATCTCGAGAGACTATCACCGTGGTTCTTAAAAATCGGACTAAGGTTGCTATACTTTTGTACGTCCGTGGTAGTACAGTGGGTTAGCGCGCGGGCCTGGTGGTGATGGTGGTGCGTCACTAACCAGGGTTCGAACCCCACCCAAGGCATCTCAAAACCTGTGGGTTTTTAGGGGGGTTAAATTCCCTTCAGAGGTTCGTACCCCGCGCCAGGTACCAGGAAAGGTTGAGCCTAAAGGTAGCCTGGGGAAAATTCCCATTCCTATTTAACCTGGAAAAACCTAGCATTTCAATATTTATATTTTGCACACTCGTATAAGTATAAACACTTACTTGTTAACCCGGGAACTGCGGGGAGACTCTTAAGAGTTCCCCCGGCGGACTGCGGGGAGACTCTTAAGAGTCAGAGAACAAAAAAATCAACCTTTGACATCGAAAAAAAAAAAATATATATTTTTATTTTTTTATTTTTTTATTTTTGTTTGGCCCCTGGGCCATGCAAAATCTCAGTCCTCTACCTCCCCTCCTTCCCCACTTTCCTCCTCTCCTTCAGTTATCACCTACTTTCCCTGTTATTCCCATATTCTGAGGTATATTTTCGTGCTAACATTAGAAATCCGGTTGCAGGGTGTGGTCATCACTGATAGCAAGCGAATGCAAGAGAGAGAGAGAGTATCGATCGACTGTGTCTCAGTGGCCATGGGGGAAATTGGCGGGAAAGCAGCTTGCCTCACCCATACATTATACAACTCGCGGGCTATATCTCCGATTTTGACCATCCAAACGCTGTTTTCACTCGTTTTATTGTTGTTTCAGGTTAATACCTTTATAATCAACCAATAATAGGCGCATATGGATAAGTATTAATGCTATTAATGGTACAATGAATATTTTAGTGACGGAAACACCTCAAATACATGCGCACAGGGAGAGGTGTCTAATTACCCCCATGCGCACTTCAGAGGTTAAAGAGGAAATACACAAAAGCCCAATTTCGAATGATCGTGAAATCTTTACTTTGGCGTATGTTTGGGCTAATTTAAGACTACATTTAGATAGATAGAATTTTTTAACACTCGCCAATGAAATATGATGACTTGCTTATACAGATATATACTTAACCTAACAAGTGTGCATGGGGGTAATTAGACACCTCTCCCTGTGCGCATGTATTTGAGGTGTTTCCTTCACTAAAATATTCATTGTACCATTAACCTCTGAAGTGCGCATGGGGGTAATTAGACACCTCTCCCTGTGCGCATGTATTTGAGGTGTTTCCGTCACTAAAATATTCATTGTACCATTAATAGCATTAATACTTATCCATATGCGCCTATTATGGGTTGATTATAAAGGTATTAACCTGAAACAACAATAAAACGAGTGAAAACAGCGTTTGGATGGTCAAAATCGGAGATATAGCCCGCGAGTTGTATAATGTATGGGTGAGGCAAGCTGCTTTCCCGCCAATTTCCCCCAAGGCCACTGAGACACAGTCGATCGATACTCTCTCTCTCTCTCTTGCACTCGCTTGCCATCAGTAATGACAACACCCTGCTTGCAACTCGCTAATGTTAGCACGAAAATATACCTCAGAATAAGGATATAACAGGGAAAATAGGTGATAACTGAAGGAGAGGAGGAAAGTGGGGAAGGAGGGGAGGTAGAGGACTGAGATTTTGCATGGCCCAGGGGCCAAAAAAAAATAAAAAAATAAAAATATAATTTTTGTTTTCGATGTCAAAAGTTGATTTTTTTTTTCACTCACTCTTAAGAGTCTCCCCGCAGTCCGCCGGGGGAACTCTTAAGAGTCTCCCGGCAGTTCCCGGGTTAATAATAATAATAATAATAATAATAATAATAATAATTCTTTATTCCAGACACATAAGATAGATACAGTATAAATACAGTACGACCTAATGGTCCATATCACATACACTTCTCGTCAGAGCACAGATAATAATTATACACAAAGATATATTAATAAAGACACAATAAAATAAAAAATACAGTAGGCCTATTTACAGAATAGAGCACATATCACATTTTGTCACAATATAACACAGATAGGCTAACTAAGGCTATTGCTCAATGTTGGTTAACACCTATTGCACAGATCATTGCTCATAGTTCAATTAGACCTATATATTACATTACAGTACATACTATGTGTGCAGCAGCTTCTGCCAGTGAGATATAATACGGGATTCATAGATATGATCACTAGACCAAAGAGCTACAATCAGCGTGTTACTGGAGGATTGCAGTCGCTGCGAAAAGCTGTACACCAGTCTCCTGATGACAGCCCGACAGCACTGCACATCCAACAGTGTGCACACCATACTAGTGCTTTCATATTTAGAGAGACCAATGAACATCTTGAGTATATTATGATAGGATGTACACAGACCATTTATGGTGGCTCTCTTATACTTCCACCACAAATGGGCCGTGTACATAGAGGAACAATATGTCCGGAACAAAGTGACTTTAGTTTCCCAATTACACATGTGGAATTTTCTCAAGATGGTGTTACCACGTAAATATAGCTGTCTGCGCTGACGGCCGATATCTGCATCATCTGAGCAATCGTTTGAGATAATGTGTCCCAGGTATTTATTTTGTTTACTTCTTGAATAATTTGATTATTGTGTGAGAAATTTGGCAGTTTACTTTTATACAGTAATTTTGATCTAAATATAAGAACAGCACTTTTCAGTGGGTTGAATTTAACACAATGTTTACTACCAAAAGATTCACATATATCAAGAAGTTTGCTCAGACCCGCAGAAGACGGTGCAATAATGACCAGATCATCAGCATACATGAGATGGTTGATGATTTTATTCCCACCATAACATCCAATCTGCTCTTTATTCAATTTATCACTTAATTCATCCATATATACATTGAATAAGTAAGGTGAGAGAATACTACTACTGGTTAATAGCATTAATACTTATCCATATGTGCCTATTATGGGTTGATTATAAAGGTATTAACCTGAAACAACAATAAAACAAGTGAAAACAGCGTTTGGATGGTCAAAATCGGAGATATAGCCCGCGAGTTGTATAATGTATGGGTGAGGCAAGCTGCTTTCCCGCCAATTTCCCCCAAGGCCACTGAGACACAGTCGATCGATACTCTCTCTCTCTCTCTTGCATTCGCTTGCTATCAGTGATGACTACACCCTGCAACCGGATTTCTAATGTTAGCACGAAAATATACCTCAGAATAAGGGAATAACAGGGAAAATAGGTGATAACTGAAGGAAAGGAGGGGAGGTAGAGGACTGAGATTATGCATGGCCCAGGGGCCAATTTTTTTTTTTTTTTTTTTTTTCGATGTCAAAAGTTGATTTTTTTTTTCTGACTCTTAAGAGTCTCCCCGCAGTCCGCCGGGGGAACTCTTAAGAGTCTCCCCGCAGTTCCCGGGTTAAAGCCCGAATCGGCTTGACTTTAACTTAAGCTGCATTTTGTGTCACCCCAAAGTCTGATAACCCACCCACTTATCTATGGTTAAGCCCTAGGCTAGGCCTAGGCCTAATCCGGGGACTGGACGACTCGGCCTATGGGACAACTCGGCTCGGACAGCTCGGCCCACTTTTGGACAACTCGGCCACGACGGCGAGACAGCTCGGCCAATTATTTGAGACAGCTCGACCATGACGGCGAGACAGCTCGGCCTATTATTTGAGACAGCTCGGCACCATGTTATGCTATGGGGCAATTTTTTTAATATAGCCGTGAAAAAACCTGTAGCCTTGAAATTCGTGATTGTATCTAACCTTGTGATATAGCCGTGAAAAAGCCTGTAGCCTTGAAATTCGTGATTGTATCTAACCTTGTGTGTGTATATATATATATATATAATGACGATCAGACTAAAAACACACACATTAATAGGAAAAATCACAACCATTTTCATTTTCAGCCAATGGTGATTAGCATATTTCCCATTTTTATAGAAATCAGTTACTTTGCAAATAGAGTAGCGAAATATGGAGTGATCATGAAAACGTGACATTACGGTACCCCTTGAGGTTTATGTCGCCTTTTTTATTAATTCCGGCTGTCATTAGACGATCTCATACAGCTTAGGAAGGATCTGTAAGTGTTGAAATGCTGAAGACTGTCTAGAATAACCGTCTGTCTTCCATATATCCTTACTAATCTAAATAAAATTACCTCATAATAGACAAAATACACTGTAAAGTGCGTCATGATCCTCAAGGGGTTAACATGATGATGATAGAAGACAATCTTTTATATTTTCATTCCTGATCCTACCTACAGTATATGTCCCTTTTTTATTTATTCATTCTAGGAAACATTTATCCTCTAAGTCATCCATTAGTATTCTCATTAATATTATTGACCTACCGAATCATTTGTTGTTAGCCATTTCTAGACCGGTACTTTCTGGATTTGAATGATCAGTTGTAGGACTTTACTACATTACGGTTTTACTGGGCCGAGCTGTCTCGCCGTGGGCCGAGTTGTCTCGTTTTTACTGGGCCGAGCTGTCTCGCCGTTGGCCGAGCTGTCCCGTGGGCCGATTAGTCTAGCAACCGCCTAATCCCACTCTCAATCAAAATTCGAACTGATAAATTTGTACCTACCGGTAGCGCTGCCTAGGCTAGGCCTATATTTTTCGTGAATAGATATAGAAAATGGTTTAAAGGAAAGAGCATCCTATATTATGTTCGGTTTAATTCTAGTTTCGCTTTCACAGCATACTCATAAATTTCTATGGCTACTTTAGAGTTGTCATATACCATACTTAATTCCTATATATGTCCAAAGCGGCGGAAATGCATTATAAGAAATTATACGTACTGTAAAAAAAAAATATATTTTCTCCCCATATGCGGCACCATAGCTATTACATAATACTAGGTTAGGTTAGGTAAGGTTGTTAGGTTAGGCTAATGTCATTAATGTAGTTTATTATCATTATATTACGTCTTTTACCCAGCAATTTCCCTGATCTTCATAGTTGGTCGGGAAGCTATGCCTTTACAATGGCGCCTCCCTTTTGTCGCTGTGTACGTGAAACTAGAATTTTACCTTATGTTCAAATAATATGTAATAGCACTGTGTATGGTTGTATTACATTTAAATAGTGATAGATGTGTATATTAATGGGATAAATACTCAGAAGTTCGCATACGTTCAGAAAATGTTGTGCAACACTGTTGTCAGATACTAATCAATCCCATTATCATTATATCATAATGGATTTTACTCATTTGCATAATTTCAAATACCTAGGACATTAATATAATATTTTCCTATCTTTTTTGTAGTGATATTGGTCTGATTTAGTGGTATATTGGTGTCTGTCTAGGGTTATAATGCATTGTGAAAGTTACCTCTGCATCTCTGACTTGGCTTAAGTACCCCTGCTTTCTTTGAGTACTACACGGCAAGAGAAGCTTTCAGTTCTGTCACAGACTGTCTTTACTGTTCAAGGTAAACAGCAACTGCTACATTCGTCATCATGTTCAAATAATATGTAATAGCATATCTATGGTTGTATTAGACAACAATCGTGATAGGTTTCTATTTTATGTGGATAAATAGTATTAAGCTGAATAAACTAAATACCGAAAGTTCACTAGAGTGGTTGTTGATACATATGAGGGAGGAAGAAGATAGGAAGGAAGGGCTAGGCAGTGTTGCCAGTTGTATCGCTAGATATTACCGCTAGATGTAGAGCTATTTACTTCAATTTAGCAGCCATTTTTTCATGGCCACCCCTTCGGGGATCACGGCGTCAGGCAATAGATAGATAGATAGAATAATTTAAAAATTTCAGACATTCTAGTCATATTACATTGTAAAATTTGCAAAACAAGCAAACCAAAACTCTTTAGAAATAGAGCTATTTACTTCCATTTAGCAGCCATTTTTTCATATCTAGAGAGATTTACTAGGGATAATTTAAAAATGTCAGACATTCTAGTCATATTACATTGTATAATTTGCAAAACAAACAAACCAAAACTCTTTAGAAATTGCAGCATTATTCTAACATTGTTTGATTATGTAGCAACATGCTAGCGACTTTTGAGAAAGGATCTAGCAGTATTTTGTGGAGACATACTGGGAGGGTGGGAGGGAGGTAGTGGTTGCAGTGGTGCCAGTTGTAAAGCTACATATTACCGCTAAATGTAGAGCTATTTACTTCAATCTAGCAGCCATTTCTTTTATATCTAGAGACATTTACTAGGGATAATTTGAAAATTTCAGACATTCTAGTCATACTACATTGTAAAATTTGCAAAACAAACAAACCAAAACTCTAGAAATTGCAGCATTATCCTAACATTGTTTGGCTATGTAGCAACATGCTAGCGACTTTTGAGAAAGGATCTAGCGGTATTTCGTGGTAACACTTTAGGAGGGTTAAAATACGAGTCACACGGGCAATTGCCAAAACTTTAAAGGTCCATATCATTGTTATTAAACTAAGCATTTGGCAAAGGGAGGAATTGTTAAAAACCTTAGCCAATACTCTGTCATTCACCAAAAATAAATTTGAATTTATCATTATTATTTGGTAGGGTAGGTATGTATAGGTAGGTTGGCTAAATAATTGCTGGACTTCGTAGGGACTCGAACGGTTTTGAGAGAGTTAAATAAAAAAACAAAAGATAGGACTGAATAATAAAGAGATTATGTTATTAAGCAAAACTGGGGGATGCGTGGAAGCCTATAGACTGTAGACGGTAAACTTTGTGTGGGTAGCGAATTCGGTTTTAAATTAATTTAAGAATAGACAGTTTTCAATGCTGCGGCCAAACTATTCCACCCATTTATATTGTTTTGGTATCAAAACGTTCGGAATCGCGAGCCTCACCCTACTACGCAAGCATGGCTCTGATCATCGGCGTAGTTTTCAAGATGTGGAATTCGAGTTTTTTTCAAGATTGCCGGAAAAAAACCCAGGTGCAAAAGCAAAACCTTCTCTATAAAATTTGCGGAGCATTAGTAGGGGAGTGCGTATGCCAAAGCCCAGTCGTTTCCTGTGAGTGGGAGAGACGGTATTTAAGCGTCAAGTTTTTCGGGAAATCGGCTGCCACGGACCTGTTTGGCCACCATGCCGGATGTTTAGCATATCAAAAGTTGCCCAATACAAATACGCACCTCTTGTGAAAGTTTGATCCCGATCCAAAAAGCGGTTCTGGAGTTATTGCATCGAAACCGGCGCGTAAGAAGAATTTGGATGAAATTCCAGGTTTAATGATTACAATAGGGGTTCCCCGTAGGGGACGAACCCCTAATAATAATAATAATAATAATTTCATGACACTGAGATGGGTTGAGCCTATTAGGGATACTTTAAAGCCTTTGTTACCATCAGGGGTATTTAGAAACCTTTAGTTTAGTTACTTCAACCTCTGCAGTTGTCTTTGAGTTAGCTGTGGGCAGAAAACTAATTTTGGAGAGGTAATTATAAGAGTGAGAGAACTCTATTTCTTATTGCTAATCTGGCAACCTCTGCGTCATATGTGCGTGAAAGGGTTAAGGAGACATGGAAGATGTACTGAAGCTCAGTGATAGCGAAAGAACTCGAAACAATTGTTTCACATTATATATATTTCGTTTTAGAAAAAAATATAGGCAAATATTGGTAGGAAGCTTCAAGACAAAATTATATAGGCATATAGACGAGAAGGGTTGGGTATGAAAGGGATCTGCCGGGTATGGGCCGATCGGCGGTCTGCAGACCCCGTAATCTTGTATTGATCTCTGACCGTTTTGGTGAGGTTGAGTTGGGTCTTAATTAGGACTTGTAATTGGGGTTGGGTGTGCCGATCGGCTTTCTGCAAATTCACATTGTCTTATGTTTTTATGTTCTTATAGCAATTTACTGCTAGTTGGGAAAACAAAACAGAGGATAGTCATATTATATGAAATGCGAGGTGGTTAAGCAGCGGGATGACCCGCCTCGACCTTTAATGGGCCGGGTGTAGGCTAAGGAAGCGGTGGATTAGGGAGGGACAGACAACATTTATAGATAGTAATTGAAATACTGGGTGTGAAGGGAATTTTTCTGTTCTACAAACTCCCCAGGCCCACTTAGGGTCAACCTTTTCCTGGTGCCTGGCGCGGGGCTCGAACCTCTGAAGGGAGTTTAACCCTCCTAAAAACCCACAGGTTTTGAGATGCCTTGGGTGGGGTTCGAACCCTGGTTAGTGACCATGCCCCCTAGGTCAACCAGGCCCGCGCGCTAACCCACTGTACTACCACGGACGTACAAAAGTATAGTAACCTTAGTCAGATTTGTAAGAACCAGGTGATAGTCTCGTGGTGATTCACGTGATGAGTTTATTGGACTTCCCATCAATGACTATTTTACACTATACCTGACGTCAACTCGGGTAGTACATTATTGGGGTTGCGGGATATTTTTCGAGGGCATTACATTACATCCTACTTTAACTAGGCTAGTCCCTAGCCTCTTTAAGGTCGTAAGGTATCGTAGCTGTATCACCTCAGCAATCTCAATATTGTTAGGGTCTGCGTGATGGGTGCTCTATGTAGCTACCAGATCACGTTCCGTGACTGCCACCAATGAAATGCTGGGTGTGAAGGGAATTTTTCTGTCCTGCAAACTCCCCAGGCCCACTTAGGGTCAACCTTTTCCTGGTGCCTGGCACGGGGCTCGAACCTCTGAAGGGAGTTTAACCCTCCTAAAAACCCACAGGTTTTGAGATGCCTTGGGTGGGGTTCGAACCCTGGTTAAGGGGTTATCACACTGGGCCAATTCTCGTCACTCTTCAGCAAAAAGTGGAGCTACCGTCAATCTCCAGCACAAATCTCACCCTTTGATGGAGCTAGGATGCTTCCCGCACTGGGTGGGAAGCTCCAGTTTTTGATGGAGGTAGAGTGTCAGCCTCTTTACAGCTCGCATTTAATCTCATTGATATCTCAAGTATATGACGTCGAAATATATATTTTGCTACATAATTGTGTGTTTTGATTGTGAGAAGGGCTGCGGATAGACATGAACTAAGTGAATTAATGCTAAAATAGCTACACCACTTGCAGCTAAATAACCACTTCCTATACCTACGCCACGGCGATTGGTATGAAACGAAAACATTCGGTTGTGTAGCAGGAGGAACTGTTTTTCAGATGCCTATTTACTAAGAATCATTGAACAATATATTTAACCTAGCCTAACCTAACCTAGTATATTAGTGGAATTTATGAATGTAAAATGTAAAATATATTGTAACATTACCAAATTATTGAGATAAATACAGGTCTACCCGCATACACAGGATTATGCCTACAACCTCCGAAAAGTTCAAAATATTTCCTCATATATGCTCCAAATATAAAACAATCACGCAAACTTGTAGATTGAGTCATATTGAAATATAAGTGTCGATATAAATCCATATTACTCTAAATTATTGGTGAAACAGCACAATATAAACGATCGTTTAGTGCCAAGGTAACGACAGGGGCTCCGTCAGGCTATAGCCTATATTTTGCGAAAAACTTCCTCATAGCTATTTATATAAGCTTCACACGCAAAACATAGCAACATTAACGTATAGATTGGGTCCTATTACACAAAGTTTGTCAATATCAATCCATATTATTTTACAGTTTAAGTGAAACCACTGTTCTATAGCCTACGCCACGGCGATTGGTATGAAACGAAAAAGTTCAAAATATAAATTTCCTCATATAAGCTTCAAATTTAAAACAAAATTACACTAACGTGTAGATTGAGTCATATTGCATTATAATTGTAGATGTAAATTCATATTGCTATACATTACAGTATAGGTGGATCGGACCAATATAGGCTAAGGTCGGACGTTGTTATTGTTGTGTCGGAGACTCACGCAGCCAGGACGCTTGGCGTGTGTGATAGAATTTGCTGGCGCTACTGACTGAAAACGGAGACTGGAGATTGGAGATTGACGAGAATTTGGCCCAGTGTGATAACCCCTTTAGTGACCATGCCCCCTAGGTCAACCAGGCCCGCACGCTAACCCACTGTACTACCACGGACGTACAAAAGTATAGTAACCTTAGTCAGATTTGTAAGAACCAGGTGATAGTCTCGTGGTGATTCACGTGATGAGTTTATTGGACTTCCCATCAACGACTATTTTACACTATACCTGACGTCAACTCGGGTAGTACATTATTGGGGTTGCGGGATATTTTTCGAGGGCATTACAGTAATTAAGGAGGACAAGCCTTGACCCTAGCGCCATCTTGGGGACACTAAAGGCAAGGTTAGTTTGCGGCTCTAATATCCACTATACTCGGTTTCATTTCATCTGACAGTAAATTAAATACCTTAGCAACATATTGTTCTATACCTAACAAATTAATAAAACACTTTCTGACCTCTGACCGTTTTGGTAAGGTCAGTTCTAATGGTGTTAGTAAGCTGGGCCTATAATTAGGCCTTATAATTAGGTTTGGGTGTGAGAGGAATCTGCCTTGTGTGGGCCAATTGGCTTTCTGCAGACTCCCATTTTCTCATGTTTTTATGTTCTTAAGATGTGTGTGACGTGTGTGTGAACACTTTGCGTATAAGCAATAACTATTAGTTGGTTGAGAGTGGGTGGGTGAGATAAGGTATTAAGTGCTTGATAGTGTGTGTGTGTTTATAAAGGTTAAGTTAGTTAACATTAATTGATCCAACTCAATTATATATATATATATATATATATATATGTACTAAATATATATATATATATATATATACCGGTATATATATATATATATTACTATTATATATATACATATATATATATATACAGTATATATATATTGTTTTTCTTTCAATTTAGGTAAAAGGTTGAAAACTATAGCACTACTAAAACGCATATAACTCGTACAGAAATCCCTATAGCACCTGCTGTATGTGATCAAGCAACTCACAAAAGGTGTGTCTGTAGTTTCTATAAATTAAATTGTATATACTTTGTGTATTTTTGGATTTAAGTGATTATGAATTAAGGTGAAATTATTTTCTAGAATGTTACGACTGTGACAACAAGCTGCAAACAAAGAATGTTGGCTAGAGTAAATTAGCTTTATAAATAATGTAGTGCTTTTAATTCCCTTCGACAATGGTATATACACCATTCCTATAGGTCCAATAATAAATTGATATAAGATCCCAAAGTGCGATAAAACAGGTTTTGGGAAAAACATGTGAAAGTCTAAGATAATTAGGTAAAAAAATATATATATATTGTTACAATATTTTACGCAGAAACACGGCAGAGTAGAATATAAAGCGTATGGGAAGTTTTAGAGTATTTTACGCTCTTTCCACTTATATATGTACGATCCTAGTACGACCAGTAATTACTGAGCCTGTTAATTTCAAAGTTCACTATATAACGTTTTTAGATAGGCCTATACAGGAAAAGTTTGGAAAACATAAAAAAAAAAAAAAAAAAAAATCCAATGGGGTTTCCCTTATAACATTTCACTGGCTTATGAAGGGATATTGAGTGAACACCTAATGGTATTTTCAGGATTTCGAGCTTTTTAAGCCTAAAAACCGGTTTGTCCCCTTAATTGAGTATTTTATCCTTTTTAACTGAATAAAGGTGGTTTGTAAATGAGGACATGATGTGGAATAGCCTTAATTAGACTTGAGTTTGCCATATTAAGCTAGATATGAAATGTTTACTCTATAGATTATTATTTAATGAATTGGCTAAATATACAGTATTTGATATTTGGTAATTAAATTATATTTCTTAATTTAATCGTCATACATACACACAGAGTTTTATACAATCACAAATTACAAGGCTATAACCATATAATTATTTATTGTGCATTTACGTAAGACTCGATTCAGGCTCCAATCTGCAAGGCAGGTTGCGTATTTTACGCAATCAACAGGCGGTGGACTCATCACCCTGGTACACAAAGAAATATCATACATAGTTACCAGTGTACAAACCAAATCCCTCCTCCCCCCAAATGATAACACAACAGAAATACAATAAATTAAAATACGCACTGGTAACAACTCCAACATAACCATCATAAACACATACATCCCTCCCCAAACATCCCCTACAGTACCAAATGAATACAGACCACACTTACAACACATCACAAACACCCCACACATCATCCTGGGTGGTGACTTCAACGCCAAGACGTCGGCCTGGTTTGTCGACAACCCCGACACAGAGAGAGGGCTGGTACTACAAAACCAAACTGATAACCTCATCATCCTTAACGACATCCATCAATATACCCATATTCCTCACCAAGCCCTCTATAATCCATCATCTCCAGACATCACCTTTTGCTCCCCAGAACTCGCCCCCACAACATCCTGGAGGGTGGTCAGAACCTTAGGCTCTGACCACCTCCCGATCATTATCATCACCAAAACCAGACTCACCCCAGCTAGCCACAAACACACATACACCAATTATAAAAGAGCTAACTGGGAAGCATTCACAAATGAGACAGAACAACACTTCACAACTCTAAACAGTACACCCATCAATAACATCAACAATGCTGTACACATACTCAATAAAACTATCCAAAACGCTGACAAGAAACACATTCCAAGAGGTAACAGAAAAAGACAAAACCTCATCAGACAACGCGACATACTGAAACACTCCCCAGCACCCCACACACAAGACATCACACAACAAATCCAAGCACTCAACACCCAAACTAACAACAAAATACAAGAACAACAAAAACTAAATTGGAATAACTTCCTACAAACACTTGATCACAAAACAAACTCCAAAAAACTCTACAAAACACTAAACAGCATCACACTTTCCAACAGCAACACAACACAATCACATGCTGCAATCACAACAACAGACTCTACTCCTTCATGTAAACAACAAGCAAACACTCTCATCAATCACTTCTCACATGTCAGCCATAAAACCTCACAAAGATGACCGACGTGTCATCCGACGTAAGAGACAATTCCCCACAGACCCTGACTATACACCCTTCACCAATCACCATACAAAGCATATCATCAACAATCTCAAGCACTCACCCGCTTGTGGCCTAGACAACATAAGCAACATACACCTCAGACACCTGGGACCACAAGGCATACAAGCACTCACTAACATATCAAACTACAGTTATTCACACAACACAATACCAGACATTTGGAAGCATGGTATCATCACCACATTCCCCAAACCCAACAAAGACCCCACGCTACCCTCCTCGCACCGCCCCATCACACTCCTTTGCTCCCCCGCTAAAGTCATGGAACGCCTAGTATTACAACTAATTACACCCGACCTACCCCTAGCTCCAACACAACATGGCTTTAGGCCACTGCACTCCACAAACACTCTTCTCACAGACCTTACACAAAGAGCTTTTGACGGCATCAACTCAGCTAGACCACCACACAGATCACTATTAGCCACACTCGACATTAGTAAAGCCTTCGATGCCATCCCCCGCCACAACCTAACAAACAAAATCTACAACACAAACATGCACAACAACACAAAAAGGTGGCTGGCCAACTTCCTAGCAGGCAGATGTGCACACGTATCTTTGTGGTCAGTCATCTAAAATCAGAAACTTTCCAAACGGAGTCCCACAAGGATCCGTCCTATCGCCCGCACTCTTCAATCTGTACACGCACGATATAACTACACCCAATACGCCCCAAATAAACTTAGCCTCCTATGCAGATGACATAACACTCACATGCACACACTAAAATGCCCCAGAACAAGAAGCCCACCACAGAAGCCACGAGCGAACACCACACAGAAACACCCGGAAGAAAGGTCCACAGAACGAAAGGACCAGCTGACCGAGCCCGCCATTCCAGGCAGGCCCAAGCCCGCAGGGCTAAACAGCTCCAGGACACACCCATTTACCTTTTCTAAAACCGACCATTTTCCACACCTCACGTACACTAACCCCTCGTGTCCTACACTTATTAACTACAAAGATGATGAACAGGAATATACATTCATATTAAAAACACCCATGCCTGTCCCGACGTTGAGCCAATGCCAACACATCAGACAGCCATAATTATATCTATGTATGTTCTTGCATCCGAGAAGTAGATGTTAGATATCTTAGAAGTTAAAGCACCCACGCTGTCCCTAGATCTCTTATATCATTTTCCATGACGAGTATAGATATATGTAACCCGTGCTCAGTCGCCCCTTGCATTGCTCCTCTAGTAACTAAGTATTAATATTAACTTCCACCAGCATTGATGCGACATAGCGGCACTGTCCTTGTGTCGTATTGTGCCAAGTACAGATCAACCAGGTTTCATCACCTTATTAGGACGACGACTATAATGTCATCGTTCATCGATGTATGCAATCCTTAGGTTAAGTATTTTTATCCGCCATTGTGTTCACCTTTTTCCATTTACTTTCCACAATTGTCATACGTCTTCCCCTTGCCTCCTTCGTATCCACAGTCCACACTACGCCAATTTACTTCGTGTCTTACACCTCTTACCCCAACCAGAGATTATATAAGATAACCTGGTTATCAGTATCTGTCATAAGTACCCCGAAACA
Source organism: Paralithodes platypus (assembly GCA_032716605.1). Lineage (NCBI taxonomy): Eukaryota > Metazoa > Arthropoda > Malacostraca > Decapoda > Lithodidae > Paralithodes > Paralithodes platypus. The sequence continues at coordinate 18,616,764 of CM064544.1, read as the reverse complement.
ATAACTAAGTACCCCTACGAACTGCCGCTGTTGTTGGTATATTTATATTTAATAGAAAACGCAGTTCCCAGGGCCAACTAATAGTATCCATAACCCTCGGACTGATCACATAACTCTATCTTTTCCAGACTCATATACCACCCCATAGTTGCATTCCCCGGTAGCATTTGGCTAACGTATTCTACTGCCTTTTCAAACTTCCATATCAATTGTAGCCTAATGCCACCCCCACGCCCAGGGACCTTAGGGGCAAAATTTCCCTGTAGCCCTTGAACTCTCCCCCCCTCTCATTAAGACACCCGCGCTTCTCGACTCTTGTCCGACCTAGCCTCTCTCTCATACCTCTTGAAGATCCTTGAATTGTCCGTTGCTAACGCTCTCCAACCTTTTATATATACTCCTATCCAGCCTACCTTCACTTAGTAGGCCAGAACAACATTAGAACTTTACTAGCCCCTTGCATGCCATCTATTCTCTTACAACGCATTCACAACCCTGCACCCAATGGTCGTCGGTGCGAGGCTAGCCGCCCCGCCAGTAACTAACTTCTATTGTCATACTTCCAGATAAATGTGGCAGAGTTAGCAACCCAGTCTCCACCATATCCAGCAAACCCTACAATTAACAACCAGCCGAGTAAAACCAGCTAGCTAAGGCACCTTCGGTTTTGGTATTAAGGACACCCACATCTGTCTCATACACAGAGGGTTATTACAAACACTGGTGATATGGCAAGCCCCTAGCCACAGCCGCCGGACGACTATCACAGAGAGAGGGCGCCCAGCTCCCCCTTTTTGCCCACCCGAGGAGGAGACCCCCACCCCCGCGGAGGGACACCTGGCCCCTGTTTGACTTTCGAGTCATTGCCAGGTAGCACAGGAATTCTTCCTATCAATGAACTAACCATGAATGACTAACACCTTTACTAACCTCTATTACCTCACAATAAACCATTTACCTTTCTTGCATGCTCTGATCACTAAATTAGCACCTCAGCTATACCATAGAATGAAGATTGCACAATCTAAGAGAGACGCTCCTATCACAGCTGTCCCCATCCTCCTCGCAAAGTAGATCCAGTCTCTCTCCCCTAAATACGTCCAGTATAGCCAAAATAGTACCTCTTACTAAGGCTCAGTTATATGAAAATATAAAGGCTTCCTATAGCCCTGTGCCACAACAGTAAATACCATCTTACCTAGTCCCCATATCTATTGAGAGCTCAATTAAGTCCATAAGACTCGAGATCCCTACTGTCTACAGGGTCCAGAACCGAGCCTATAAATCTACCTCCCGCCCCCAGTCAAATCAGTTGAAAGCTAGACACCAACCAGTGGTCACTACCCTGCAGTTTACCTCTAGCTCTGCCCTTGTGTTGTTCCGGAGTTGAGAGATTCCAGATCCGGCAGACTCCGTGGCAGAGAAGACTGATAGAAGCATCTGTCCATGTACAAGTCCTAACGTGCACCTTATAACCTTCACACAAATTCGTGGGTATATAAGTGTGTAGCCAGCAACGATCGTCAAGAGATCCGACTTGAGAACTTCCTACATTTTGGACCATCTGGACGGCCGAGGAACCAGTCGTTAGCCCCCAACATCACCGGAAGCAAGATAACCAGGACCAGATCTACCAATACTATTCAAGATTCATGTTGCTAGTACTAAGTGTTATAGTACTAGCTTGATACTCACCTATTAACTTTCTATAAAGTGGCTAAAACCTTGCCCAGTGTAATTCATATTTAACCATTCCATTTGGGACGTACTAAGCGATCAGTGCTCTTTATTTAACAGGCGACCTTGACTCTCGTAATTACCTTATTCAGATATTAAAACTCTAGTGATATCTAACGTTCGCCCACTGATTTGTGTTCTACGTATTTCTGCCATAAGAATATAAAACTTAGATCAGTACCCCCATGAGGTTACTAGAGATTCCGTGTTCTACAATATACGCGTGTCTAACCCTAACTGTGAGTTGCTACGTGGACACGCGACCAGCCAGTAAGAGGTCAAATCAGTGACATTGAATTATACAAATATATTGAGGTCTTCCAGTAAAATATAAACTTGCTAATTAAACCCGTGATCAGAAGAATATACCTGAACGTTGGAAGTGGGAGACTAGGCTCCATCCAAATCCGCTAATGCTAGCAGTTCCCTTCTATTATTTGTTTTATGCGAGAATTACTATCTTTCTATGCTCTTTATTTCAATAAACGTGAACTTGTGTCGTGTTACCGTGTGTTTATTTTGTGTTCTCTATTCCTCATACCTTGTATTGTGCATGCAGCCTTATATACCCAGTCATTCAGAACTCACATTACCCAAGTTAAACCTGTAGAAAAACAGGGCATAACATTGGCGGCAGCGGTGGTTCTTGATTCGGATAAAAGGTTGCATTACATTGCAAGTTGGGAACAGCTAGAACACGAGAACATCATGGCGCAACCTACTAACACTCCCATCCCACATTATGATGAAACAAATTATGGGATCGAAGTATTCATGGACGTAGTGAAACTCTTACTTGACATTACTTATACCACGGACGCACACAAAATAGCCGTAACATTACCACACCTGGGAAAAGCCGTTTCCCTGGTGGCCTATCAAGTGCACCCTGATCTCACCTGGAACGAATTTCGCACAATAGTGATAGAAGCCATTAAACCTTCGTTGGGCGTTTTCGTGGCCCACACCCGTATCCTAGACACGAAATTCGAAGGCGATCTAGATGCCACAGTGAGTAAGCTTGCCCAACACATAAAAAATTCTTTCCCCACGTTGACCAAAATCCAACAAGAACAGCAAATTCTGGTCAACCTTGTGTCGATATTGCCCTCAGCAGTAAAAGACCATTTCCGGGTGCACGATTTCGTCGGATACAAAAAAGACCTCATCACAATCCGACGTATTTTGGCCGTGCGCACAGAAGCACCCACCCAAATCGCTGCAATCAAGAGGTTTCCCACGCACCCGCAGCAAACCAACCACCAAAACCCCAAGAATGCCTACCCAGCCTCATCTTTCAACAACAGACCCACCTACCCTTCCGGCAAGCCCCAACCCAGTAGACCCTGGTTCCAACCGTCCCAGCCACGCAGAATCTTCAACCGGAACAGCAACTACAACACCTACCAAAGTAAAAACCCTACCTTAGTCATTATCAACCCCTATGATTTCCCTGCCTGTAATGCTCAGTGTGCCCTCCACCAAATTCGTGACTCTGCCAAACCTCGCCCCTCTACTCCTCGCATTTCTGTAAATGAAGAGGAGTGGGGACAAGAGGAAGAAATTGCCCCCCATACCATGACCTCAGACGATACCGAGGAAACCCTGGAAGAGGTAGATACCGACCCCCAGGATTTTTAAAGTATCCCCCGCCCACGATGGGCTCGGCGGGGGACGCCATAACTAGTCGCACTGCCCCCATTTATTACATGGCCAAAATCAAGGACATTCCTGTCCACTTGCTAATCGACACGGGAGCTGCCAAGTCATGTTTGTTCAAATCTTACTATGAAAAACATCCCCGACGATTTGGCCCTTTGTTAAACACCAAAACAGAACTCATCTCAGCTGCTGATACTTACTTAAATCTCCTAGGAGACACTTTACCCCTATCAGTAACCACTCCTGGCCCCCATGCTCGTTGTTATCACACATTTACAGTATTTTCCTCCAACTGTAAACATTATGATGGTTTCCTTGGACTTGACCTCCTTCAAAAACTCCAGGCCCAGATTGACTGCGGCCAAAGGCTGATCTCATTCAAAAACAAATTCCAGCCCAAAGCCTCTGACAAACCAATCATGCAGAAACCCATTCCCAAAAAGAAAAAACAACCTCCCCCTCAACAAACCCTGATTCAGGGTTACCAAGTTGCAGCTAGCACTAAGGTGACTCCTAAAACCTCCCCTTGCCCCGAGATCTCTCAAAACCTCACTCAATTCAGTAAAAAAATGCCTCAACAAACGAAAGAAGACAAGTCCAAGCAACTCCCTCTCGGTAATCCCCTCAATTCTCGTAACTCTGTCCAGAATAAATCCTCCCATGTTTTCAGGACAGACTCTGATATATGTAACCCTAATTCTATCCAATGTTTATGTACACATGTTTCCAGAGAAAATGCCGACCGATGTACCCAACAATGTTTCCCCCATGCCCCCAGAAATGTTAACAACCCCAAATCAATACACCAGTCCTACACCAATAACCCATGTTCTACACCTAACTTTTTCCCCACCAACCCTCCGCAGTCCCCCCAGCAAATCCCGTTTTCTAACTCGCTCACCTCGCACCCTTCTGAACCGCCCGCACGCGCCGTTAATCCCCCCCCTCACGCGTGCTGACCGAGGGACACAACCATGTTCCCACCATGCCCCCAGAAATGCCCAGCTATTCCACCACCCCCCCAATCCCCCTTGTGACAGTTTTTCGTCAGTAGCTCCCTTCCACCCCCACACAATTCACACCCCTAGAAAACTTCACAACCCCACACTTGACTCGCCCTCTCATCACAAACATATCCACCAAAACCACATAAACCTCTAAACCAACCGTTACTGCCACCGACAACGCTCCCCCCACCAACCCTCCGCAGTCCCTCCAACAAATCCCGTTTTCTAACCCCCTCACACCGCGCCCCACTGATCCTCTCACACGCGCCATTAATCCCCCCCTCACGCGTGACCCCCACCAAAGTGACCTTGCCCCCCTTATAAGTACCAAGCACCTGCTCGCCAGTCAATCCCCCACCATCATTAGCCCAGCGGTAGTTCAGGATAAATGCCAAATTCCCCCCCACCATCAAAAATGGGTGAACCTGCGGCCCATACCCCAAACTCACATGGTATTTTCCCCCACTAACACATCCCCCAACCCCCATCGTTGCCTCTTACAACCCGCCATTATTCCCGCTCGTATCAACCACATTCTCGTGGCTAATATCTCAGAGGAACCCCTGACATTACCAAAAGGTCTCATTATAGGAGACCTCGAAACTTTCGATGACCTCCCCATACATTGTAACGACACCCCTACCAGCCTCCAATTGCCCCCTCTTCCTGAGACACTATCTGACCACCAAAAGAACGGCATGTACGACCTACTGCTGGAATTCAGTGACGTCTTTGCCCAACAACCCACCGAAATCGGACAGACGGATGTAGAACAACACATCATTAACCTAACAAGTGCGCATGGGGGTAATTGGAAACGTCCCCCTGTGCTGACGTATTTGAGGTGTTTCCGTCACTAAAATATTCATTGTGCCATTAATAGCATTAATACTTATCCATATGCGCCTATTATGGGTTGATTATAAAGGTATTAACCTGAAACAACAATAAAACTAGTGAAAACAGCGTTTGGATGGTCAAAATCGGAGATATAGCCCGCGAGTTGTATAATGTATGGGTGAGGCAAGCTGCTTTCCCGCCAATTTCCCCCAAGGCCACTGAGACACAGTCGATCGATACTCTCTCTCTCTCTCTTGCACTCGCTTGCCATCAGTGATGACAACACCCTGCTTGCAACTCGCTAATGTTAGCACGAAAATATACCTCAGAATAAGGGAATAACAGGGAAAATAGGTGATAACTGAAGGAGAGGAGGAAAGTGAGGAAGGAGGGGAGGTAGAGGACTGAGATTTTGCATGGCCCAGGGGCCAACAAAAAATAAAAAAATAAAAAAATAAAAATAAAAAAAATATTTTGTTTTCGATGTCAAAAGTTTATTTTTTTTTTCACTCACTCTTAAGAGTCTCCCCGCAGTCCGCCGGGGGAACTCTTAAGAGTCTCCCTGCAGTTCCCGGGTTAACACCACAGGCCCCCCCCATACGACAACCATCCCGTAGAAAGAACCCCATACAACGTCAGGAAGAGGAACGCCAAGTCCAGGAAATGTTAGAGGCCGGGATTGCCACCCCGTCCATTAGCCCCTGGTCTTCCCCTGTTGTCTTAGTCAAAAAGAAAGATGGGACAATCCGTTTTTGCGTCGATTACAGGAGGTTAAATGACATAACCATTAAAGACGCTACGCCCTTACCCCGAATAGACGATTCCCTTGACTCCCTATACGGATCCAAATGGTTCACTACCCTCGACTTGCAAGCAGGGTATTGGCAAGTGCCTATCAAGGCCGAGGACCAAAAGAAAACTGCATTTTCCACTAGTGGTGGCCATCACTATGAATTTAACGTCCTACCTTTTGGCCTCTGTAACGGACCCGCCACCTTCTCCCGTTTGATGGAAACGGTATTACATGGCCTAACCTGGGAAACCTGCCTAGCCTATCTGGACGATATTATTGTGTACTCTCCAACCTGGGAAGAACACCTCCTCAGTTTGAGACAAGTCCTGCAAAGAATCCGAGCCGCCGGGTTGAAATTAAAACCCTCAAAGTGCGTGATTGCCCGGAATAAGGTAGATTTTCTCGGACACGTGATATCTGAACATGGTATTGCGCCAGACCCAAAGAAACTTCAAGCCATACAAAACCAAACCCCACCCACCACGGTTAAAGGAATACGTTCGTTTCTAGGTTTAGCCACGTACTACAGACGTTTCGTCCCCCACTTTGCCACCATAGCCAGACCCCTCCACCAACTTACCCTCAAAGACACCCCGTTCGCCTGGACACCTGAAAGAGACCTCGCGTTTAACACTTTGAAGCAAAAGCTAATCCAAGCCCCTATTGTCGTTTTCCCTGACTACCAGAAACCTTTCCGTCTTTATACCGACGTATCTCTGTACGCCATAGGTGCAGTATTAGCTCAATTCAGAGATGGAAAGGAACATGTGATAGCGTATGCCAGCTCCACACTCACCACACCTGAAATGCTGGGTGTGAAGGGAATTTCATGGTCTCCTGAAATATCCCCAGGCTACCTTTAGGATCAACTTTTCCTGGTACCTGGCGCGGGGTACGAACCTCTGAAGGGAATTTAACCCCCCTAAAAACCCACAGGTTTTGAGATGCCTTGGGTGGGGTTCGAACCCTGGTTAGTGACCCAACCATCACCACCAGGCCCGCGCGCTAACCCACTGTACTACCACGGACGTACTAAAAGTATAGCAACCTTAGTCCGATTTTTAAGAACCAGGTGATAGTCTCGTGGTGTTATCACGTGATGAGTTTATTGGACTTACCATCTACGACTATTTTACGCTATACCTGACGTCAACTCGGGTTAGTATTATTGTGGGTGCGGGACATTTTCGAGGGCATTACACCACCCCAACAGAATTACGCAGCCACCAAGAGAGAGTGCTTAGGGATCATTTGGGCACTCAGCCACTT